>PVIH01009353.1:68097-83162 GCA_004025045.1 Sigmodon hispidus | reverse complement strand
TAGGTTGGGGACAGCTTACACACCACAGGTAGGGTGGGGGACAGCTTACACACCACAGGTAGGTTGGGGACAGCTTACACACCACAGGTAGGTTGGGGACAGCTTACACACCACAGGTAGGTTGGGGACAGCTTACACACCACAGGTAGGTTGGGGACAGCTTACACACCACAGGTAGGTTGGGGACAGCTTACACACCACAGGTAGGTTGGCAGACAGCTTACACACCATACACCACAGGCAGGGTGGGGGACACACCACACCACAGGTAGGTTGAGAACAAGCCCATCAGCTAACAAAGAAAGAGGATGGGGTAACATGCACAATGAGGTTTTACTCATCCATCAAGAAGAATAAAATTATGACAGGTGTAGTAAAGTGTATAGACCTGGAGATATTACACAGAGAAATAAGGCAGATTCTCAAAGACAAACATCCCATGCTGGACAGAAGAGTGGAGTATGAGGGTCACCAGCCACATGTAGAGAGAGCAGGAGATGAGCATTCCATGGCATAACATTATACTCTGCCATGTGGCAGAACATAAACAAGAAATATGGGTTAATTTGAATGTAAGAAATACTTAGCAATAAGCCTGAGCTAGTGGCTAAGCATTTATAATTAATAACAAGACTCTCTGAGTGGTTATTTGGGAGTGGGCTGGTGGAACAGTTAAATTCAGTCTACAAAACATCACAATGAAAGCCACCTATGTTGAAATGAGCATATAGTAATTTTTTGGAATAAAACTGGATATATGAGAAAGAAACTGGAAGTAACTGGGGAAATTATAGCACAGGGAAAGCAGGAGGCATGGGTGACGAGAACTATAAGTGAACCAGTGTCACTGATACCTGTGATCGGTAGACAGACCACGCTTGAGGGGTTTAGGCTCTGTGTTTGGGGACCGGCTTCTGTGGCCCCTGTGTCTGATCCTCCTGGGACCCCTCCCCCACTCATGTTTGCCCCAGCTATACAACAGATGTGCTGGGTGATGCCTGGTCTGTTTCCATATCTGTGAAGAGTTAACCACCATGTTGTTTTTCTTGTTATATTTGATTTTGTGTGTGTGTGTGTGTGTGTGTGTGTGTGAGAGAGAGAGAGAGAGAGAGAGAGAGAGAGAGAGAGAGAGAGAGAGAGAGAGCGCTTGTGACTCAGCTTGCATATATGAAGGTCAAAGGACAACTTTAGGACTTGGTTCTCTCCTTCCATTGTTTGGGCCCAGGGGATTGGACTTACATCATCTGGCTTTGCAGAGAACATTTTTTCTCAGCTGTGCCACGTTTTTGTTTTTTTGTTTTTTTGTTTTTTTTTTTTGCCTGCATATATAAGAGCCTGCATATTTGTCTATGCACCATGTGAGTGCAGAGCCCATGGAGACTTGAAAAGAGGGTCCTATCTCCTGGCACTAAAGTTACAGGTGGCTGTGAGCTGCCATGTGTCTGTGGGGAATTGAACCTGGATCTTCTGGAAGTTCACCCAGAGCCTTTAACCACTGAGCCACCTCTTTAATCCCTGCTATATTATTGGTAAAGATGCTCTTCCAGGTTTCAAGAATAACAAATGGTGTGATTGTAGCAAAAAATATCAGATTCCTCACAGACCATCTCTCATGGGGGCTTCAGCTTCCTGAAGGTCACTAGACATAAAGAATTCTTTTCCCTTTATAAAAAGGGATGTTTGTGGAAGAGGGAAGGACTCTGGGCTGGGCTTCTCTCCCCTGAATTGTCTCTCAGCCTGCCTGGGAGGTGGGTAGGTCTCAGGCTGTTGTGCACTCTCACCCCACTTGGGAGCACACTGTGGCTGCCAGGCTGGGACACAATGGACAGCTGTCCTGGCAGGCTCTAGCTAGCACTGGAAAGTACCTGCTGTTTCCAGGAATGGCTAAGTTTCTGTTTCCTAGAACAGGAGTGTGCCAATCCCGACACTCCCAGTGCCATCTCATTCTCAATGGTGGATCTGCGGCAGTTCATTTCTCCAACAGACTTTCTATTCATGGTCAGTGAGCCTGGGCTCTGTGCCAGGTCAAAGACGCACAGCTTAATGAGATATGTGGTTTTTACTGGGAGCTCTGACCTAGAGGAACAATTGGGTGTGGGGAGCTTAAAGGAGGTAAGAACCAGCCTCCTGGAAAGGAAGCCTCCCAACTGAGCATCAGGGAGGCTTTTCCTGGAAACCCCTAGTTAACTTTGGAAGGGCTTGTGGGAAACGAGGACAGTGGCCAGGGAGCTTGCTGTGGCCTGGGCTGACAGAACTAAGAAAGGGAGATTGGGGGCTCCTGTGTGCTGGGCAAAGGCTCCAGGCCTGAAAACAGGTCATACAAGTAACACCCTCCTTAAGCTCCCTCCGGAAAGACAGCCTGCCTTTCTGAACAGCCAGGAGAGGGAAACTGATCAGAAACCCCTCTGGAGACAGAATGATCTAAGGCTGTGAATGACAGCTGTCTTGTGGGAGAGAGAATACATTGGACTTGAATCTACAAAGAGCCAGATGCTTCACTTGGTCTGACTAGGGCTGGAGATTCTGGACAGGAGATATAATATAACTGTGTTCAGAATTCAGACTCTAGGTATATGAAACACCAACTCCAACAGAGCACGACCCGACCCTGTATGGTCGGTTTTAAGCGTTCACTTGCAGGCTGGAGAGGTGGCTCAGGGGTTTAACACATTCCTTGCTCTTGCACAGCCATCTTTAATTCCAAATCAGGGGATCCAAACACCATTTTCTGACCTCCACAGGCACTAGGCACAAATGCAGTACACATACAAACATGCAGGCAAAAATTCATACACAGAAAACAAAATTTAAAAATCTTAAAAAGATTATTTAATGCCAACTTGTCACAATCTAGAATTCCCTGACTTGGTGCTTTAAATGAGAAACAACACTCGTAGACCCAATATTTGAATATTTGGTCCCCAGTTTATGATGCTTTGTGGGAAGTAATGTGATCTTGCTGGAGGAAGTGTGTCACTGAGGGCGGAAGATAAATTCAGACTTGCTCCACTTCTGGTTTGCCTTCTGCTTCCTTTGTGGATAGAGACGTGATCTATTCTGATGCGGACTGCTGCTCTTCCCCCATCATTACAGCCCCTCCCTCGGGAGTCGCTCTCCCTCCTGTACATTGTAATCATCCTAGCATTTTGTCACAGCAACAGCAAAGTAACTGAGACACCAGGAAGAGAGTCTCCGTAAAGAATTATGTAGATCCGGTTGCCCTGTGACATGTCTGTTGGGGATAGCCTTGATTGCTGATGGGCTAGCCCACTGAGGACAGCACTGTTCCCGAACAGGTGGTCCCGGACTGTATAAGAAAGCTGGCTGAGAATAAACCTGCCATGAAACAGCGACCACTCTGGTTCCCACTGCCTTTCTCTGGCTGTGAAGTGAGTTCCTTGATCAGAGACAGTGCTGTGTGAAAGAGCCAACCTGCCATCAGGATCCTGGTCTTCCCTCATTGGTGGACTGTGACCTGGAATTGTAAGCTAATAAACACCACCCCCCAACCTTTGGTCAGGATATGTGTTGCAGTAACCAAAACGAAGCTAAGCACCTTGGGAAAATCCTCAAACCTCTTTGAGCCTCAGTTTCCCCACTCATAAAATGGAAATGAGAAACTAGAAATAGTAAATATATAAAATTTACAGATCTCAGAATAGGGATTAAAGATAATCCCTGTGTACACTGTGTG
Source organism: Sigmodon hispidus (assembly GCA_004025045.1). Lineage (NCBI taxonomy): Eukaryota > Metazoa > Chordata > Mammalia > Rodentia > Cricetidae > Sigmodon > Sigmodon hispidus. The sequence continues at coordinate 79,468 of PVIH01009353.1, read as the reverse complement.
AAGATGTGTTTCTGTTTAATCCCACCTGCCCAGGGCACCTTCAGATTGGTTTAATAAAGAGCTGAACAGCCAATAGCAAAGCAGGAGAGATAGACGGGACTTCTGAGCAGAGACAGGAACTCTGGGAGAAAAAATCTAAGGTGGGAAATTTCCCAGCCAGACATGGAGGAAGTTGGAAGTTTGGTACTGAGGAGAGGTAATGAACTACACAACAAAATACAGATTAATATAAATGGGTTAATTTAAGTATTAAGAGCTAGTTGGGAACAAGCCTAAATGAAGGCCAAGTTTTCATAATTAATTAAAAAAATAAAAAGTCTTCATGTCATTCTCTGGGAGCTATCAGTCCAAAGAAAGGCTACAACATGGCAGTCACTTTGCATAGTCCCTGCTCACACTCAGACTCTACAAATGCAGCTCTTACACACACGCTTACGTTAGTTACACTGTCAACTCAAGAGCTGTGCCTTGTCCAACCATCTTTTAGCTTCCCCAAAAAATATCAGGTACAGGGCCAGGCATGGTGGTGCACTTCTTTAATCCTAGCACTCAGACAGAGGCAGGCAGATCTCCAAGTTTGAGGCCAGCCCGATCTATATAGTGACTTGCAGAACAGCCAGGGCTACATAAAGAAATTCTATCAAAAAGAAAAAAGAAAGAATGTGTGTGTGTGTGTGTGTGTGTGTGTGTGTGTGTGTGTGTGTGTGTAAAATACTGGATGGAATAAGGAAGGATACAGAATTACAACCTTATGAATATTCCTAAGATGTTGGGTTATCTTCACATCAAAGAACATCTACACATTGAAAAGACAGCTAATGAAGGAGAAACAATGGTTAGATCCTGAAGTAAATCACAGGATGGACAGAATCTAACTTAGTGAGGCCTCTATATAAATATGTACTTGTTCATATGTCCATATAAAGTTAGGGGCTTTGTTGGTATAACAAAATGCTTGACAAAAGCAGATTAAGACAGGGGTTAACTTGGCTCACATTTACCGGTACAGTCTGTCATGAGAAGTGACTGGTCACATAGCTTCCGCAGTCAGGAAGCAGAGACAGGTGGTGCTCAGCTCACTTCCCCTTCCATGCAGTCTGGGACCCCCTCCCCTCAGCCCATGGGATGGCTCCACCCACAGTTAGGGCGGGTCTCCCAATCTCAACTAGCCTAATCTAGACCTCCCTCATAGACAAGTCCAGATGTTTATCTGAGTTTCTAGATGCTGCTAAAATGTCAATTAATATTAACCATAACATATATTAAGAAAAAGCATTTTATATATATTTATTACACTCAACAAAAAATGTTTCCAGAACCACAAAACACTTAATTCTCCCAATGACCATCCCATCCCCCTACCCAAGCCCACCAAAACATATAAAGTCCAAAATGGTCCCAGTCTTTATCCTGACTCCAGCCACCTCCAGCACACTGGGTCTGATTTTGGCCTCAGTCCTGAGAAGCGGCCTCCTCCAGCCGCTGCTGTACCAAGTGAGCATAGACATCCTGGTCCTCCCTGAGCTGGTCATGCTCCACCAGCTGCCCCTGCTTAAGCACCAGGACTTGGTCAGCATTCTGAACCGTATGCAGCCTGTGAGCAATCACCAGCACCGTCCTGTCTCCCTGTGATCTCCAGGCCTGCAGCTGCAGAGGACAGATCATAATCTTCAGAAAGGCAAGAATGGGATACCACAGCTGGGCCATCCTCTGTGACTCAGGGTAAAGAAGGCATGGCTGTGCAGGAGTTACAAAGGGTGGGTGATAGGGGTCTGCCCTTCTTGGCTGTACTGCCACCACTGGGAAAGGCAGCTGTGGACGACCAGACATGCCACAGCATCTCCTTTCCACCCTAAAGATAGTCAGCCTTCAACTTTAAAAAGCCAGGCACCCTCATGGAAGAGCTGTCCCCTGTCCTCAGAAACTATGACCCTAAACCTCACCAGGGACATGGAAGAGGTAGCATGTCCTGAGACAGCTGGCTCTGCCCCTCATCGGAGGAGCAGTCCCAGTGGCCCAGACTGACCCACTTAGGAACCACCTAGACCCACATCCTGGGCCTTCAGTTGGCCCACTCTATCATCTGTCCTATCTATAATGTGCAGTGTATGAAGGATCTGGTCCTGTGAAATGGCAGCCACCAGGTCTCCATGACTTGGATCAAAAGCAGGATATGCAAGAAGAGTCTCGGTGAGGGTCCAGTGTGATGGTGTGCCAGAGGCCTTGAACTAGACCAGTGAACATTTTGTGTGGGGCTGACTGGACAAAGGGTACACTGTTGACACACCGCAGCTCTCAGGGCCACTAGGAAGAATGAAGAAGTGTTGGAGAGATGGAAAAGATGGAGGAGTAGGGTGTTTTATCATGTGTTTTGTTTTAAGTTAATTTGGGAGAGGGTTTTTTGGGGGAAGGATGCTGCAGGGATGAAGGGAATATGTGGAGGGACTGGGAGATGAGTGGGATTGAGTTGCATGATGTGAAATCCACAAAGAATTAACTAATAAGGAATTGTGCTATAAAAATAAATAGAGCTTTATATCAGAAAAGAAAAAGAAGAAAGCCAGGTAGGGGCAAGGCACACCTTTGGCTGTGAGGACTAACTGAAGAATCCAGAGTAGGAAAAAAGGCGCATCCTGAAAGTGGGTGGCACCATCTCATGCCCTGGGTCCTGGACCACAAGTAAACCAGGGAAAGAGGGGCCAGCTGAATGCCAGCATTTTCACTCTGTTTCTCAGTCCACCAAAATGTAAAGAGTTCAAACCACTCTCTCCCACAAGCCATGCCCCAACCCATGACTCAAACAACCTGCCTTCTAAATTCCATTTGTGGATATTTGGTCCAGCAATAAAAAAGTAACCATTATCATCATAAAATTCACAGCCCAGCAAGGTGCAGACATTCCCCCCCATCAGTGGGACATCCATTCACCCCGACCCAGCTCCACATCCCGACCTCCAAACATATCCTTTACTCAAACTGCCCCCACCCCCACCCCCATCCCTTTCCACGCTGGTACTCACGGCCTGCTCACACTGAACATCCAGGGCACTGGTAGCCTCATCCAGGATGAGGACCCGTGGGTTCCGCACAAGAGCACGGGCGATGGCCAGGCGTTGTTTCTGTCCCACAGCTAACTGACCCCCTTTCTCCCCTATTTCTGAAGAAATCAGAGAAATTTCCCTCATGAGACACAGCAGGTCAGAAAACACTCCTCCCCACTGAGAAAATAAATTTGTTCCCCCATCCACTTCTGTTGGTCAAACAGGAGCTAGCAAAGGCTGGCAGGATGGGAGCTGGGAATGCCGAAGAAGTGGGAAGAGAGGGAGAAACAACAGGGATACAAACATCACCCCAAAATAAGTTTCATTATGGGGGGAGCATGCACGTGAACGTGTGTGTGTGTGTGTGCGCGTGTGTGCACACGCGCGTGCGTGCATGGGAGCCTGTATGTGTGGGGAAGGGCGCTGTTTCTCTCACTGGCTTGGGATGAGACCCTAAGGAACCTTCCCCTGACTCTGTATCCCCAGAGCGGGGATTACTCTTTACTCTGAGCTTGGCTCCCCCCTCCTCACCCCGCCCCTATAAAACGGATTCCAGACGTCAAGGGCAAGTCCTCGTCCTTGTAGCACAAGCATTTTCTCCAATGCGCTCTTGCCCCAGCCCCGTTTCCTCCCCGTCCCAGCCCTGCCATGATGGGCTCTGGACTGTAGGTACCTGTGTGTATCCCATTAGTCATTTCCCCTATGAAGTCGTCTGCACAGGCCGCCCGGGCAGCTTCCATCACTCGGGCATCCTCACAGTCCCTCAGGCCATAGGCAATGTTGTCCTTGACAGACCCGGAGAACAGCACCGGCTCCTGTCCCACCAGAACCACCTGTGCAGAGGGGACAGACGGGTGCAGAGAACTGGTACCTCCCTCCCTGTCCCTCCACCGCTTTCCTCAGGATGGACCCCAGCCTTTCTTCCCAAGGACTGCCCATCTCCCCGCCACACTTGCTTCTCTCTCCTGCTCCTCCCTCTCTGGAGTCCCGCCCACCTGGCGGTGCAGGTAGTGGTGATCATACTGGACCAGGGGTTGGCCGTCTAGCAGCAACTTCCCCCCGGTAGGCTGGTACAGATTCTGCAGCAGGGCAGCCACGGTGCTCTTCCCTGACCCATTGGGTCCCACCAGCGCTGTCACCTTCCCAGGATGCAGTGTGAACGTCAAGCCCTAGAAAAGCAGGCAAGAGTTAAGGGCAGCTTCCTAGAGACGATGTGGTGCCCGACCATGGGGTCTCCTGCAGGCACCTGGAGCACAGGCTTCTCAGGGCGACTGGGGTACGAAAAGGAGACGTCTTGGAATTCCACGAGGCCCTCTAGCCTGGGAGGGGCCAGGGTCCCAGGCTGAGGCAGATTTGGCTCTCGGTCCATGTAGCAGAAAACCTTCTCAGCGGCACCCACATTGCTCAGCATATCCCCATACATGTACACCAAAGTCTGGAAAACAGAAAAGGACAGCTCAGCTAACCAAGCCCCACCAGAAACCAGGTCCCCAGCTCAGCTCCTCACACACTCCGCACACAACATGACCTCAGCCAACTTCTCCCCCTCCTTACCCAAAAAAAGAGTCTCTACCCTTTAATATATGGTTTGGGTGAAACTGAGGGAGGAAATATTGGAGAGGTTGTTTTTAATTAAAAATGTAGGGTGGCTTTATCTTGCTCTTTTGAATTGGTTTTGGCTACATAGCTCAGGCTGGCTTCGAATGTGACCTCTTCCCTTGGGGTTGCAAGTACCAAAGGATTACAGACATGTGCCCCCTTGCCCAGAGTGCCCAGCGTTATTTTGGTAAAATTTTAAAGCTGCAGTGATACTTCAACGTTCTGATTTGCAACTGAAAAGCTCTGAAGTCCTCACAGCAACATCAACCCACAGCTCTAGCTCACTGCTCTGCACTCTGTGTGCAGAGTATTGCCGGCATGCTTGAGACAGGAAACCCTTTTAAAAACGGTCAGCGTGGGGGCTGGAGAGATGGCTCAGCAGTTAAGAGCACCCTCTGCTCTTCCAGAGGACCCGGGTTCGATTCCCAGCACCCACATGGCAGCTAACAACTGTCTGTAGTTCCAGTTCCAGGCAAGCACCAAGGCAAATAAATAATAAATAAAGTTTAAAAAAAAAAAAAAAAAAAAAAAAACGGTCAGTGTGGCCAAGCCACTTTTGAAATTATCAGATTGTCTGGCACAGCTCTCCACACGTAAAAGGAAGTAACCAGAAAGAATATGGTCAGGGTTCAAAACAAGGTAACTTAAGTTTTTAAAGTGATTAAGGAAATGGTTAAGTACCTTTCCAAATCAAACTTACCTTACCTTACACTGGGTAACCTGACAGTGGATGAGACCAAAACTCTCATTGTTTCCGTGTTAGGAAGGGAAGGGACAACAGAGCAGTGCTTATTTGCCGCCCTGATACTTTGACAAATGTAGGGTTAAACACCGGTGGCAGATAGCAGGTAGCAGCACCAAGAGAAGCAGATATGTGTGTCTCCCAGAGAAAAGAACACAGCCATAACTATACAAAGGGAAACACCGAATCTCAAAGTTTCCATATTTATCTGCCAGTGGATAGGAAATAGAGTCAGAGGTACACACTGGTATAATACTAGAGAGGTTCTACCCACAAAATCCAGGCCATGAGAAACACCACAGAACAAAAACACACATCCCTTCAACATATAGCCAGGTGGGAATTTTAAATCCACAGACAGGAAGAGATTGAAAGGACATCAACCAAGCATGCTGTGTGGACTCGTGAAGATCTGAGTCCAGAGTGTACTGGGCCACATACTTCAGATACTTATATTCTAGAGATGCACACCAAATATCCACAGATTAGACTGTGATATTTTGAATTTGTTTCAAAATAGTACGAGGAGGTGAGGGCAGACCCAACATGTGGGCTGTTAGGAGTAGGTTAGGGTCAAGGTTAGATTGAGGCTGAGGTGGGGTTCAGTTAGGGTCATTTAGAGTTGTGTGGATGGGTCAGGGTCAGCATTACTTTACAGTGAAGTTAAGCTAGGGTCAGAGTTAGTTGTGGCTGGAGGTAGGGTTGGGTTCTGAGTTAAGCTTATAATTAATTAATTCATTGTTAAAGCTGATAATAATTATTTGAAGATTCATTATACTGCTTTTTTTAAAGCATGTTTAAGATTATCCATAAGAATATTAACTAGTTTATTTGTTAAAATAAGCTGCCAGCCCAGAAGCCCAGAGAGAAACAGCACAGAAGCATCTCCAGAGGGCACCTCACACACCCGGACATAGTGCCCTGCTTCCTCCTGGTACATTAGGAAGGACAGCAAGCCTCCCTTGGTGACCTCGCCAGCCAGGATCTGCTGCACTCCACAGTTCAGAATTAGCACCTGCATGCCCAAGCCCAGCACCTGGAGGAAAGGAGGGAGATGTGAGTGAGCCCCAGGCCAGTGCACTACGCTGGTCCCGGGAGCCTCCGTTATCTGGCTCCTCATCCCCCTCTCCCTCCACAGGCCGCCGCCTCACCCTCCGTATCACTAAATACACGGCTCTTTCCAGGTCTCGGCGCCACCACAGCTGGCGACATCGCTCCAGGGCCTCCTTATAGCGGCCGACCTCCTGCTCCTCAGCCCCGAAGCTGCGCACAGTCTGTAACCCTCCTACTGCCTCGCGCACCACCTGCCCCGCAGTGGCCACCTCATCCTGGATCTTTGTTAAAACCGCCTGGGAATAAGACAGCAATGAGCTGGTTAGTATGAGGGGTCAGCAAGGGCCAGGGGGCTTCTCCAGCCATTTATCCCCAGGGGAGGGGAAAAGTGACGGGGAAGGGGAGGGGGAGGAGAAGGGGAGAGGAAGACGGGGAGGGGAGGTGTGCTGAGAAGAAGGCTCAGTTCGTGCATGCCAGCATAAGGACCTGTAGCCCCAAGATTCGCCCCATCTTGCTCCTAAGAAAAAACACCATAAACACACATTCTTGCCCCTGCCCCATAGTGTATCTCACACACTCACAAGAAAAAGGGAAGGAGGGCATGCGCATTGCCAAGCTCTCACTGGTAAGTGGAACATGTGTGCTGTTTGGTTTAACTTCCATTTGAAATAAGCTCTTCCATCTGATGTCAGATGGATAAGAAGATGAAGACCTGGCTGTCAAGACAGCTCAGATGTTTAGAGACCTACTGCTCTCCCAGACGACCAGAGTGCAGTTCCCAGCACCCATGCTGCTCCTGTAATTGCAGCTCCAGAGATCAGAGATCCTGTCCTCTGTGGGAAGCCACACACACAGACACACATACACACATACACAGATACACATATACACAGACGCACACACACATAGACATATACACAGAGACACACGCATATACACATACACAGACACATACACACACATATACACAGACACACAAACACACATACACACAGAGACACATACATACACACACATATACACACACAGACACATACACACACACAGACACACAGACACACGTGCACACACACATACAAATAGTAAAATAAGTTTTTATTTTTTAAAAAAAGAAAGATGGAATTAGAAATGACCAAAGACCTAAATTTAAGAGTTAAAATTGTAAAATCTCTTTTTATAAAGGTGTGTGTGTGTGTGTGTGTGTGTGTGTGTGTGTGTGTGAGTGCAGGGGCCTCTGAGGCTAGAAGCACTGGATAGCTGGCATGTGAGTACTGGAAACCACACCCAGCCCTCTGCCAGAGCAGTGAGCACTCTGAACCACTGAGCCATCATCTCTCCAGCCCCCATTAACTAGCCTCTTGACATGGATTTGATGGTGAATTCTTTTAGATTTTTTTTATTTTTATTTTTATTTTTATTTTTATGTAAATTGGTGTTTCGCCTGCATGTATAACTGTGTAAGGGTGTCAGATCCTGGAATTGCAGACAGTTGTTAGCTGAGCCATCTCTCCAGCCCCTTGATGGTAAATTCTTAAATGGGAAATAGCACAGGCAACAAAGATACATAGGACCCTGTCCACAATGACAAATAGGACCTGTCCACAGTGCAGTGTAAGACTGTCCAGAGTGACACATAGGACCTGTTGGAAGTGCAGTGTAGGACCCTGTCCATAGTGACACATAGGACCTGTCTATCCACAGTGCAGTGTAGGAACTGTCCACAGAGCAGCATAGGACCCTGTCCATAGTAACACATAGGGCCTGCCTGTTCACAGAGCAGCATAGGACCCTCTCTACAGTGTTTCATGGGACCCTGTCTACAGTGAAGCCTAGGACCCTGTTTATAGTGACACACAGGACCTGTCTACAGTGTAGCAAGAGACCCTCTCTACAGTGCAGCATGGGACTCTGTCTATAGGTCTACAGTACATCGTGGGACCAGTCCACAGTGAGACGTCAAGATGCATCTTGTTAATCAGATAAGAGGCTAGAGCAGCTGCTGTTCTGGAAGGCTTCTGGTCTAAGTTATCTCAACTTCACAGCAGGACTGGTTTGCCTCAGGGCAGTCTGGCCTTCACAGTGGGGCCTTTGCCTCTGAACAGGACATCATCTCCTCAGAGTTAATCACAACAAGTTCCAGCTGCAAAGTGTGAGTGCCAGTTTAGGTCCTGGGTTCTGTGTTGAGCCGTGTCTGACTAACTGACAAACTGCTGGTGCCTGAAGACCATGATAAGCACAACAGTGACTATCCCATGACACTATCAAGCCCAGCCTGTGTATGTGTGTGTAAAAACACACACCCTCTTAACACCAGCCCCTCAGAATTCCCCGGTGTGCTTGGCTTTCCTTCTGTCTCTGTGGGCCCTACCACAACACCTAATCACCCTCTGCTGCCTTTTGTGTCTTGGTGAATTCTGCTACAGCCCATGCATCACTAACCTCCCCACACTGTTCCCAGCATGCCAGCTAACATCCAGAATATATGCAAAATACATTTTAAAAATACAATTTAAATATATATATTTTAAATGCCTTTTAAAAAGCAAGTTTTAAGCCTGGCAGTGGTGGCACATGCCTTTACTCTGGAGGCAGAGGCAGGAGGATCTCTATGAGTTCAAGGTCAGCTATGTCTACAGAGGGAGTTCCAGGACCGCCAGGGCAACACAGTGAAACCCTGTCTCCCAAAACCAAACTCCAAAAATGAAACAAAACAAAAACAAACAAGCAATAAACAGTAATAACAAAAAACTACAAATTTTAAAAAATAATTTAGAAAATGGGCATAGGAATTTTTCTTAGCCGGAGGGACAAAAAACAATAAAAGGAATTGGATGGACATCCTTCTAGAGAACGTGTCAAAGGTCCCATAAGCACATGAAAATATATTTAACAACATCAATGACTAGGAAAATGTAAATCAAAGCCACAATGAGACAGTAAAATAGTTTTTGTTCAATTTTTAAAAACTAAAATGATAGTAAATTTGGGGGGGAATGTGGAGAATCAGAAAGCTTGTTTGTTGAAATATGGTCCAAAAATGAGCAATGCGGTGTTTTTACATCCTGTGTGCTTCACTACAAGGGAAAGCCCGAGGCAGAGCTGGATTCACTCAGGACTGCCCCACTCAAGTCTCCCACACACCCTGCACTCCATCCTACACCCCTGCACTCCATCCTACACCCCTGCACTCCATCCTACACCCCTGCACTCCATCCTATTGTTTGCTGGGTTTAAAGGAGAAATTTTCCCAGGGCTGGAGAGATGCCTTGGTGGGTAAGAGCAGTGGTCCATCCTCCAGAGGACCAGGGTTGCATTCCCTGTACCCACACTGCTTACAATTGTTTGTAACTCCAGGTCCAGGGGAATCCACTGCCCTCTCCTGGCCTCTTCAGGCACTGCACAAAGATTATGTGCATGTATGCAAGCAAAACACTCATACACACAAAATAAAAACAAATAAAGTGTAAACCTCCTGAGATGTTCTTCACACTGATACTCAAATGTTTGTGGGAAGGGTATACACAGGCTTTGAGACTCTCCTAAGAAGACACTATCTCACCAGAAAGACTCCCCCTCACCTCCCTCTCTCCACAGCTCAACACTCAACACTTGTGCTAATAGATCCAGTGGTCCAACAACCTTCTCAACTCAGTGCATGATGGAACGAGAAAAATGTAGTACAGGAATGGAATAAACTATAGAGGCTGAAAAGAGCTGTCCATTCTCTCTATCGGTCATGCTGAGATGTGCATGTGGCAGCCTGCACACCTCTACAGGTCAGTGTCCTCTCAGGGCACTGTGACATGCACACATACCTGATGACGGGTGTTGTACACCTTCTCAGCTGCTATTGTGAGAGGCAGGTCCAGCAGAGAGAGAAAGGTGAGCCTGGGCGACACCCGGAGCATAAAGAAGTAGAGCCCTATCACCTTTACCAGGCTCCGCAACAGGATATTGGCATTAAGAGGGAGCCATCGGCTCATCAGAGATGTGTCAGAGCTCAGCCGTGAGTGCAACTCTCCTGGAGAGGACAAAAAGATGAGAGAACCATGAGCACTGCAGAAACCCAAGAACTCACTCTGGACCTTCTCACTGACTCACCCCCACCTCTCACACCCTCTTCCCCCAGGTAACTGACAGGCTCCAGTTGGGGGCTGTGGCACAGAGTGACTGGACAAGAAAGGGACCCCAGACCCACATGCCAGGTTCACCTGTCTTGGTCTCCTGGAAAAACCCAAGGTCTTGTCGAAGCAAGGATGAGAAAAGCTGCTCTCGTATCCGAAGATTGATTCTGGACATGGTGTAGAGGAAGGAGCCTCCTCGGCAGCCTGCAGACAAGGAGCTGGGGGGGGGGGCAGACAACAGGAGAGTAAGGTGGGAAGAGAGATGGGGGAGATTGGGGGAAGTAGATAGGAGGGAGAAGGGGGTGAGAACACATGAATGAATGGGTGGGAACGTAGACACACAGAGCTAGAGGTGGGAGCAAGCTCACAATCTGTATAAAGCCAGCGCTCATGCACTCACCTGAGCTTCCTTTGGAAACAGCAGCAAGGCCCCCCCATGAATCACCAATCTCATCTTCCAGCCTTTGGGAAGGGCTCTTAGATCAACCAAGTTTTTATAATAAAAACTTAAAGGAAGAAGTATTTTTAAATGCATAAAAGCGGGGGTTTTACAATATATGGGTTTCAAGTGCAAATTTAGTTATCATATTGGACAAGCAGACATGATATTGTGGGCTTTGGGTGATCACAGTAAAAATAAAAAGGAGCCACCAGTGTGTGTCTGTATGTCTGTCTGTCAGTGTGTATATATATCTCTGTGTGTGTGCTTTGCATGTGGATGCACATAAACATCCAGGCGCACCCTCCCCCCCCCCGTGTGTGTGTGTGTGTGTGTGTGTGTGTGTGTGTGTGTGTGTGTGTGTGTGTGTGTG
>PVIH01009353.1:0-67997 GCA_004025045.1 Sigmodon hispidus | reverse complement strand
GGATTCACCTGTCTTGACTCCACACTGTCCTGGGCTTAGAGACTCCCCCTGTGATTGCATGGTAAGCATGTGACCCACTGACCTATCTCCACAGTCCAGAGAGACAGTTCTGAAGGCAAGAAACAGCAGAGCGGTGCAGACAGGAAAAGGGCATCTTTAGGAAGGGCCAGGAGGCAGTGTAGTGCACTGGGGCTCTGAGTACATGATTACAAGGTGTAAGTGCCTAGCCAGCCAGCAGCAGGACTCCTGGAACAACCAGGTTTATAAAACAGCTCAGTGTGAACCTGCATCAGAGAATCAGCTGCCACAAAGAATATTTTTAAGAAATCGAAACAGTCTGTGTGGCCATGCCTGGTGAAGACCTAAGTTCCACCCCTGACTGCCCCCTACACACACACACACACACACACACACACACACACACACACACACACACACACACTGGTGGCTCCTTTTTATTTTTACTGTGAAGAGACAGAGCTGAGTCAGCAAGGTGTCCTCTAACCCATGCACACACACCCTCGCTCACAAAAGAACTAGAGGGGGTAGTTTAAAACACAACATACCCAAGAACAGGCCAACTTAAGGGTCTATAAGAGAAAATTTCTCCAATAAGGCAAAGTAGATCCCAAGGTAGAAGGGAACTTCATAAATGCTCACTGCAGAGAGAGATATCTACATGACCGGCAAAAGCCCAATGGTACAGAGACCAAAGAGAATTAAAGCCTGGGTCAGAGGAGCAGAGGACTGACCTAGAAGGAGTTCATCTGTGTATAGCTGGGGGTGAATCTGCACCCTCTTTGTGCCTGACGCCCTCATCCTGTCGTGGAGTGAGGAACCCGGGGGTGGGGGGACAGAGAAGAAGGGAGGGAGAGACACCCCTCCCATGCAGGAGATTCCTGGGAGGCACTTGAAGAAGCAGAGAATGCTCCCTTTTGACACACAGGTTCCTTTTGCTCCACACTACCCACCCTCCTACTCATCCCTAGAACATAAAAGAAACTTTGAGGATGCTGCAAAATACAAAAGAGGAGATAAATGGACGGATGGGAGTCGGTGATGGAGTAAAAAGTCAGGGTGGCGGCCCCTGTCCAGACGTGGGTCTACCAAAAACCAGAAGTCGGTTATCTACTCACCTTCCAACAGAGAATAGGCACATGAAAAAAATGGCGGTAGCAAAAGCCTCTGGGTCAAAATCACCTCCCAGGATGTCAATCACGCGACCAGAATAGTGAGGAATTAAGGTCTCCCCTGAAAGAGGCAAGGGTAAGGAGGCTGCACGGTGCCGGTGGGTGCCGAGGACCTTCTCCCACCTCCTCCGCAATGGCCTCTCCCTCTCACCTAACACAGCCAGCGTCAGGAATAACAAGGCCACAAGGAGGAAAGGCAGGTCCGGCTTGGAGAGCTTCAGCAACCGCCACATCAGGGCCTTGTTGCTTTCCTGGTCTGCTTCCGCCCTCTGGGCTCCTGGGGGGCTCAGCACAGCCCACACAGCCCAGCCCAGTGTGGCAGCCCCATAACCAGCCAGCAGCCAGCCCCAAGAGGCAGAAGCCACCCTGACTGCGGAGGCACTCGCGGTACCTCCTACCAGGGCTCTCAGCGAGCAAAACAGAGGGGTGGCCAGGCAGAGCAAGGGTAGAAAGGTCCCCACAAGCCCCAGCAGCCTCCTTCCCACGGTTAGCAACCCCCACAGTCCTCCAAGTCGCAGGATGCCCTCCAGCCACAGTCCTGGAAGCCCCTGGGGAAGCAGATCTCCCAGAGACCCCTGTAACAGCGCAAGTAAAGCCATGTCCACGAGCAGCAGAGAGGCCCAGGGCCTCAGGTAGGCCAGGGCCATGATGGGCTCTGCAGGGCGAAAGGGAGAAATTAGGGCGGTGTAGTTCCAACCCCGGTCACGGGCCTCCTGCCCCAAACCTACATCAGGCTTCTCAGCTTCTTATTTTATTCAGCCTCACCAAAAAGGTCTCCTCCTAGTCACACCTCTCCTGGGAGAAACACACACACACACACACACACACACACACACACACACACACACACACACACACACACACGGGGGTGGGGGTGGGGAGAGACACCGGTCTGCTAGCATGCCTGTTCCCTAGAAGCTTCTTGATGTTAAAAAGAAAACTCAGTCACCAGTCACACTCCTTCCGTTCCCCGGGGCCTTAGAGCCACGGGCCAGGGTGCCAGGTGGGATGCAGATGCTTAGGACTTGGGGCAGGCGGCGCCGACAGAAGACCGGGAACGCCGGGCAAGGGAGCGGAGCAGAGGGCTTTGGGCAAGGAGTGAGGGGCAGAGGACTTAAGACACTAGGTGCGGGGGCACAGAACCTGGAGCAGAGGACCTGGAACATTGGATAGGGCAGGGACGTGGGGCAGAAAACCTAAGTGAGGGAACGCGCGGAGATGGAGACACCGAGTGTTTGGGAGTGGACCGCACCCCCCGCTAGCGCTCGGACTCTATCCACAAGAACTCACCTGCGGAATAGCAGCTCTGGGGTGCTTCTGAAATCTGCTTCTTTCCAAACTGGGTCCTCCGGGTGCGCCAGCGACTGTCTGGTAATGAGGAGACCCAGGCTCCACGGCTTTCGCTTTCACTTCTCTGCCCAGGTCCGGGTGCTGCGCACAGCGGCCAAGAGGCGGCGCCTGTCAATCTGCGGGTGGGGTGAGCGCCCCAGATCCCCAAGGAGCCTCACCCTGGAAGACAGCTACTAGCAAAACTCCCCAAGGGTCTGGGATGCTTTGTAATGGGAAAATCCCTGCGTTTCCCCGGTTACACTCTCCTAGATCCAAACAGAGTTTAAGAAGCGCTTATTTGGCTAGATTCACCCCCCAGTAGGTATGAAGAAGGGGAGAGAGGGGGAGGGGGGAGGAGGAGGAGGAGGAGAATGGGTGGGTAGAGGAGGGTGTGGTTTTAGATGCTCTCCCACTCACACAGGATTCTCACACTGTAAATGGGAGGAAGGGGAGGAGGGAGAGGAGACTAGGGGCTTGGCCTTTTTTTGGAAGGGGGCAAGCTTAGGAAAGAGGGTCTTGAGGTAAAACATGGGGCCTACATGGAAGGCCTAGCCCCTATCGCCAGGCTATAAGCTGCCTTTTGAACCCAGGAGGCTCTGACTGTTTGTCCTCGGTGTACCTACACCTGAGGGAAGGGTCCTGAGTCAGTGCCAGGGCCTGCGGCATGTGAGAGAGGCCTGCTACGGGCTGACAGTATCAGACGGCCACAATCTCTACCCAACCTCCTCCCCCAGCCCAGTTTATCAGAGACATCACCCCTCTGGGCTCAAGGGTACAGCCCTTCCCTAGAATGGTGAGTCACGGAATTCCATTCTCAGCTACTAAAACAAGAATCTTTGCTGCACATTGAAACGTCCCCCACCAAAGCACCATGCTCAGAAATGATTCAGTGGATTGAAACTACCTCTAAAGAAAAAGTAAAAATAAAAAATCCCCCTTTGAAATGCTGGTGTGACCAGCCGTGACCTGAAGTGGGTTCATCTATGAGGCCACCCTTATCTGCTCCGGAGCTTAGGATTCCCATAGTGAAGAAAGCTCCTGCCCGGCTGCTCTGGCTTCACCTCCAGCCCATGGCCTGGCTCTGGACCATGGCTGCTCTTCCAGAAGACCCAGGATTTTCCCCTTTTTCCCTCTGCTTTCTCCATTCCAGACAGCCCTGCTCATGTCTCCTCATTACGCTCTTGCATTGCAGCCAGAGGTGACACATCATGAAACTGAACCCCAACAGCATCTGTACATTCAATATCCAATGTCACAAAGGTGCTATTTAAGCGGTGCAGTGTCTACAATCATCACTAAGTCCTCCCAGACACCCCCAAAACATCCACAAGGGCCACACTGGAGCCCCCAGACCAGGACACTCCGGGAAGAGCTGTGAGAGAAATGGAATTAAAATGAGTGTTCTAAGAGGATGCTGGATCCTCCTGAGAGGTGAGCACCGCAGGATGCCCAGGAAGAACCTGGTGATGCTCGACCTCCCTTGACTTCCTGTTTGCTCCCTAGCCCTCCCTCCAAAGGACCCCACAGCCTGACTCCATTGAGCCACAACACAGAGACATGTGTAACCGTTTCCTTTTATTGTACTTAGAAAGTATCCGGGGAGACAGAAGGTGAGCCTGCTTTCTGTCTCTGGCCCAGGTCCCTGAGGCCATCCATCACTGTCTGTTCTCTCGGTACTTGTGCATCAGGTCACTGACATCAGAGCTTTCCACCTTCACCCAGCCGTCTTCCTTCATGTGGTACACTGTGAGTGGTAGAAAAGAGCATGCGTCAACCCTTCCTTCAGCAAGCCAGCGGTGTGGCACGGAGGGCAGCAGCAACTTCCACACACGCACACACACACACGCTGAAAACCTTTTTCTGGGACTTCTGTGTGAAAATCTTCATCACCCCCAAGTCATCCCAGTATTTCTAAATTCCCCCCTTCTCCCAAGTATTTGGGGGCACACTGGTCTCTTACTATTGACAACGCCTCCAGAATAGCTGTCTCTGTGCGTGGCATGAACAATAGCCCTGCGGCCAAGGTCATAGGCCTCTTCAGGACTGAGATCCTGCCGGTAGCCACTGTCCATAACCCCATAGGCATAGGTGTTCCCGCTGCCAGTGGAGAACATCTGTCCTGAGAGCCGAGTCCCATTATCATCTACATAGTAGAGTCCTGGTCCCTAGAAAATGGGAAACTATCCTGAGTTACATTTGAAAATGGTTTGTTGATAATATAAAGACTCAGGTGTGACTGGTGAAGAGTGGGCAGAATAATGATACTGCCAAGGAAACAGTTAAGACAGCACACTTTGGTAAACATCAAACAAAACCTGGACCGGGCATGGGGAGAGTAGTGTTCAGTGGGTAAGAGGCGGTTCCTCTACGGTGGGGAGCACAGGAACAGGCCACTCACCTTCTTATCCCAGCCACAGATCATGCTGCCCATGGAGAGGCCCATGCCACGGTACTGGAGCATCATGTTGGAAAGCAGCTTGGAGGCCGCAGACACAGAGATGCGCTCTCCATTCCTCAGGTAGTACAGCCTAGGTGAGGAGGAAGGAGGCTTCAGGGGTGATCAGGAGAATCAGTTTTCTCCCACAGAACAAGGTAAGAAAGGATTCTAGAGATGAGTATCTGGAAGGCATGGACTGGCGCCATGTAAGAACAAGAAAAAGATATGGAATTTAGAATATCTGAACCACATTTTTTAAAGTCTAATAAAGGACACCATTCTACAGGGCTGACAGTGTCCACATTTTTAAAAAATGAGATTACCTGGTTTATAAGCAAGGGTATGGACAAAGATTTGGGAGATTTTTAATCACATAACAGCTTTTTTTTTTTTAATCTCTTATTTGTGCTAGGGTTGATCGCTGGAAATAAATGACCTGGGAGATGTGAGGATTTGACAAAGAAGATGAGAAAATCTGCCCACCTGCATTCCTTGGCCAGCAGCCGCTCCCAGTACTGACAGTCAGCTGCACAGCCAGACATGGTACCAAGTAGGTAAGGGTTAATCTCGATCACCTTGTTTATCCTTGAGGTGCCTAGAAGAGTTTTGAGATCATAGGAATGACCCCGCAGCCCTCCATGTGTGCACCAGCTCTATAGCTGCTCTATTCTAACTGGTGTGCAGGCCTCGGAGTACCAAGAGTACACCTTGGAGACCCCAGGCCTGCAGAGTGAGCATACTCACTAATGTAAGTCCCTGCAGTGGCCCGGGAGTCCACTGCCACGATGACTCCATGCTGGAACTTGAAGGCTAGTGTGGTGGTGCCATGGGCCATCTCAATCTGAACATTCCTTTCTTGATCATCACCAAAGGACCTCAGGAATTCAGAGGGCTAAGAGACAAGAGACAGAAAGGAGCACTGAACGCATCAGTAACATGAGTAGTGGGTGAGGAGGGGGTCTCGGAACCCTCTAACCACCAATAGCCAGACTCTAGATGCAGAAGGAAAGGCAGGAGGCAGGCCCACCATACTTCCTGTGTTTTGGCACAAGGGAGCAAAGGTCATGGTAACTGACTTCAAGGTGTTTCCGCATCCATGGCTCCTTCGGTTCTCACAAAGCACATTTTATTAATGTATTCTTCAGTAGAGACTTGAGACCTAGACTGCTTAATATGTTCTAGGACAATGTTGAGGCCGGCTTAGACACCCAAGTTCACGGATCTTCCCAGACAATGTGCTCCAGCACATTGTGACTCTGAGAAAGCATGGTGATTTGTGCAGTGTTTTGGGACGGGCGCCCTTATCTTCTCTCTATGTCTCTGTGTCCATCTCTGGTCTGTTTCTCTCTCTCTTTCCCCAATCCCTCCTTTCCTCCTTCTCTCCCTTCCCCTCGCCGCCCCCCTTCATCTCCACGTGGGTACTTGATGACTGGCCTGGATGCTGCTCTCTTGGACAGCCCCTCCAGGCTTCCTCACACCCTGGCAGACCCTCCTTCCTCTGCTTCCTTCTCTCAAGGGTTCCTACAATCCTCACCTGCATTCCCCGGGGAAGTGCGAGTTCCGGAGCTTGTGCAGAGAAACTGTAGTGTCCCAGGTCCGAGCGAGACCCGCTTCCAGCGCCCAGGGCAGCCCACTCGGGCCGCTGCCCCCGAGCTCCTCCGCATAGATCCAATAACGCCATGACCGTTCAGCCCCAGAGAGCCGTCGATTCGACAAGGAAGTGAAAGCGAAACCCACAGCACCAAGGGGAGGGAACCAGCACCCCCACCCCCACCCCCATCCTCTGCCCTTTCCGAGAAGAACCCAATCAATGGGTGTCTGAACTAAGAATGTCATACTGGAGAGTTTCCTTGCTGCCGGGTCGGTGAGACCACCTGGAGAATGCGCAGTGAGATGGAAAAACCGGTGCGCCTCCAGAGTTCGCCTAGCAGCGGGGCACCTCAGAGCCCACAAGGCGGGCATCCTCTGGGAACAGCGGACTGGATAGGGGCTCTGTCACCTAAAGAGGTGCTCCAGAAAACTGGAGCCTGAAAGGAGATTTGTGAGCAGCTTCTCCTAGGCGTGTGTCCGGGGGGGCAGGGGCAGCATTCAAATGAGCATCATTTTATAAAAACTGGGAAATACGATAAATGGGTGCACGGGGTTCTTAGGTCCTGGGACGACGTGGGCGGGGGAGACACCCCAGCGCATGGAGAAAGGCCATAGTTCAGATCTTTCCATGGGGTCCCTCCTAGGGCCGCTCCCGATTTAACAATCTCACCACCCAGAGGCCACCCACGAGAACGTGCCCTTCTGCAAGGCTGCTTGCCAAACTCAGGTCCAGGCGGAGTGCTCCTTCCTCTTAACATTCTAAACCCCGCCTCTCTTTGCAACCTATTTGGATCTCATCTGCCCAGCAACTGCTGGCGTCACATTCATCTTGCCCTCCCTGAATGGAAGAGATTTACTATATAATCCTATCCACTTCTCTGTCATTATCCCAGCGCTGAGAAGCAGGGTGAGCTATTCAGAAGGATCACAGAGGACATGGTGGCCCAGTGTGGCCCCCTGGCTTCCCCACCCGGTGCCATGCCTCCTCCAGCCTCAGCCAGAAAGGGTTGAGCTCTGAGATGCAGCTGCTGATGCCTGGGGGTGTAGGCAGGGAGGGGATGCCTTCAGGTACTGCTTAGCAGGACTGGTAGGTAGAAAAGAGAAATGAGACAGGATTCAACAGTGAAACAGAATTCTGAAGAAGAGCTGGGCGTGAGGAAGGGCGCTGGCTAACTCAGTGAGCCCTTTGTGGATGCTGAGAAACAGAAGAAGCCACAGTACAAAACACCAGTTTTATTATAAATATCAAGAGCCCATAGGTTATCCATAAAAAAACCCTATGCCTTTGGTTAATTATAAACTGCTTGTCCTTTCTCTCTGTACATTTTGGGTGTTTCTTCTTGCCAGTTCCAACACCACATAAAACAGGTTTATTGATACATGCTGTATACCAGAGAGTGGAAGCAGGTGCACAGGAGTTCAAGTTCTTCCCAAGTTAGGTCAGCCTCAAGTACCCGAAACCCAGTCTAACTAAGGGGCAGAGGTGGGGTAACAATCTTGGTAAATTCCAGGCATCTTCTAGGTGTTTATCTTGTAACAAACATCTCAGCCGCCTCAACTGCCTGGTCAGTGGGTGTGGTAATATCTTTGCTCCCACCGAGGACAGCACTGCCCAGTGTACAGGTCCAGGGGCTTCAGTGTGAAGAAGCCGCAAGAGCCTCCACCAAAGCCCGATAGCAACCCCCACTGTTCTCCATGAGCTGCAGATGGGTGCCCTGCTCGCAGATAGAGCCTTCCTTGAGAAAGAGGATGTGGTGAGCCTGCTCCACCAGGCTGAGCTGCTGGGTGATAAGCAGTACCGTTGGAGAAGCCTGCCCCAGGTTTTCATAAAGGAGCTTCTGGACCTGCAAAAACACAGACCTTATAGGGCAGGGGCCTCTGTACTTCCAGGGCTGGGATACCACCACTGGCCAACACCCTCAAGGATGCTGATAGTCCTGGTCCAAGTGCTTCTCTCCAAATGTTTGTTTTTTTTTTAAGAAGCCTCTTCACAAGAGGTGGCTCATGGAGGGGACTGAGTAGGCTCTCATCTACCCATAAGCTGGGAAATTTTTATGCTTTTTATTTCTTCTTCTCTTATATATTACATCCTGGCCCAGTTTCTCCCCTCTCCCCCATACACTCCTCCTCTGTTTCCCTTCAGAAAAGGGCAGGCCTCACAGGGGTATCAACCAATCACGGTGTTGCACTAAGACAAGGGTTACCTTGTCCAGTCTTAATATATGGGAATTTTTTTCACATTCAGGAATATATATTAATTTATGTTTTGAGAATTTCATACATGTATACAATAAAATATAATCATACCACCTCCCATTTTCCTTCTCTACCCCACAGGACCCACCCCACATCCCCTTCCCTACTGCATACATCTTTTTAAATAACTGAGAATTTTTATATTCAATTAAAAAATTTAACTTTGGAGCTGGAGAGATGTTGTGGAATATCTCTTTACACTGTGTGAAGGTGTGTCACTGTGATTGGTCTTAGGAAAGAGCGCAGTGGTCATTAGCTAGGCAGGACGAGGTTGGAGGGACTTGTGGAGACAGAGAGGTCTCAGACAGTGAGAAAGCAGAGATGGGAGGAGGTGAGACGAGCAGAGTAAAGGTCACCACGCCACCTAAGGGACTGCAGACTAATAGAAATGGGTTAATTTAAGTTAGAAGAGTTAGTTGTGAACAAGCCCAAGCTAAGGCCGAGCTTTTGTAATTAATAATAAGTCTCCAAGTCGTTTTTTGTAAACTAGTTGCCAAAGAATAATTCATCTACAAAGACAACTAACTCAGAGGTTAAGGCACTGGATGCTCTTTTGGAGAACCCAGGATTGAGTCCCAGCACCCATCACAACCACCCATAACTCCAGTCTCAGGGGATCTAACACCCTCTTATGGCTTTCGAGGGCACTAGGCACTCATGTAATGTACATATATATACTCAGGCAAAACACTCATGCACATAAAAGAAATAAGATGCTCATACATGAAATAAATAAAACACTCACATGCATAAAAAATAAACACTTATATACATAAAATAAATAAAATGCTCATATGTATACAATAAATAAATTCTTATATACATAAAATAAATAAATCTAAAAAAAGAAAAATTTAACTTGTAACAAAGAACATGAGAATTTAGGCAGATAACTTGGATTTGGATGCACTGTTCAATAGCTGTGTGACTTTTAGAAAGTTAATCAACCTCTCTTAGTCTAGTTTGCCATCCACAGTATAAGCAGAGCAAATGGAGAAATGAGTACC
Source organism: Sigmodon hispidus (assembly GCA_004025045.1). NCBI lineage: Eukaryota > Metazoa > Chordata > Mammalia > Rodentia > Cricetidae > Sigmodon > Sigmodon hispidus. Next base: position 58,188 of record PVIH01009353.1, on the reverse strand, counting down.
AAGGGTGATGGCATGTCTGGGACACAGTGCAAGTTCAGTCGCCCACATAACCCTGTTAGGACAGAGGCACTTCTTACTGGTTCTGAGTGTCCTGCAGAAATGCTAATGGGAACTGAGAAATCCAAAGACAGGTTTGAACAGTTACATGTTGGTGTAACTAATGGGATGAGCAACAAGAGCATCATCACGACCTTGTGGACGGAGACTTTAAGAAGATGACCCCACCTTCCAGAGGCAGCAGCAAGAAGATGGTTGTGGGTCTGTGTCACAGAATGCGATTTTAACTGGGCAAAGATGTGTCACATTTGTTTACACTGCAGAATACTGCTTTACCTGCATAAAGGTGTGTTACCTTTATTTGTGCTGCAATTGTTTACCTATATAAGGATGTGTTTAATTATGTAAAGATGTGTTACATCTGTTTCACTTTGCCTGAATAAGGTACCTGATTGGTCTAATAAAAAGCTGACCGACCAATAGCTAGGCAGTAGAGGGATAGGCAGAGCTGGGGGGGGGCAGAGAGAATAAATAGGAGGAGGAAGCTAGGCTCAGGAGGAGAATGGGGGGGCAGGGAGGGAGAAGAGAATGGGGGAGAACGAGAGGAAGATGTCTGGGGCCAGAAAAAGTAGGGTAAGAAAAGATGGGGACTGAAGAGATGCCATAAGCACTACCAGGTTCGACTCCCAGCACCCACATGGCACTCACAACCATCTGTTCCAAGAGAGCCATCCAGTACCCTGTGACCTCTGTGGACACACATACATACACCCACATGCACAAATAATAAGTGAATAAATACTTTTCTGTCCTGAGGCAAAAGGTATAAAAATAGAAACCGGTTAATTTAAGTTAAAAGAACTAACCAGAACCGAGCTTAAGCTAGGCTGAGCATTCAAAACTAATAGTAAGTCTTTGTGTCGGTCGTGATTTGGAAGCTGGGTGACAGCCAGAAAACAAGAAAGCCTGCTACACATCTGAGGCCAGCATGGTCTTCAAACTGAATCCAGGCCAGCCAAGACTATAGCAAGATGGTCTCTGAAAGAAGGATGATGAGAACAAGAGCCTCACCCGTAGCTGGTTGCTGGCATCCAGGGCACTGGTAGCATCGTCCAAGATAAGCAGGCGTGGCTTCCGGATCAAAGCTCTGGCCAAGGCCACTGCCTGTCGCTGACCCCCTGACAGCTGGTTCCCAGTCTCACCTACCTCTGCAGAGACAGGAGACCAGCTTGTAGATATGTAAGTACACACACACTCACACACACATTTGCACACTCATACACATACATTCCCACAGAGACACATTCCCACACACACATATTTGTATAAATACCCACACTCACACAACAAAATTCACACACAGAAAGACACAGTCACACACTCACACATGGTCTCTCTCTCTCTCTCATACACACACACACACACACACACACACACGCACACACACACACACACACACACGGCCAACAGAGGCAGCTGGAAGGGAGGGAGGCCCTGGATGGGTCTGAGGATATAAACCATAGAAACAAGAGTTTCAACTACAAACTGAGATCCAGGGGGCAGGAGAAATTGAGTAGCAAAGGCAGGGTCATCCGAGTCTGGAAATGAGATGGAGATACCTGTGTCATAGCCACAAGGGAGTCCAGAGATGAAATCATGTGCTCCAGACTTCATGGCCACAGCTGTGATTTCCTCCATAGTTGGATTCCAGGTCAGGCCATAGGCAATATTTTCTCGAAAACTTCTTCCAAATAGCAGTGGTTCTTGCCCCACTGCAGCCACCTAAGGTGAAATGTGAAGAGCTGCAAGCAGGAAACACCCGAGGGCTAGTGTCTAGGTACTGCACACTCATAGGGAAGTACAGCCATGTGTCCTGCACCCAGCCCCCACTTTGCCCACAACTGTCTGAAGCCCCCAAGCTTCTGCAAGAGTTTTCCATGAGGATATTCTCCTGCCTTGATTTCCTCCCTCCTCCACACTTCCTCCTTGCTCACCTGTGTGTGCAGATAGCGGTGATCATATCGGACCAGGGGCTGGCCATCCAGCAGCAGCTGGCCCCCAGTGGGCTGGTACAGATTCTGCAGCAGGGCAGCCACGGTGCTCTTCCCTGACCCATTGGGTCCCACCAGTGCTGTCACCTTCCCAGGATGCAGTGTGAACGTCAAGCCCTGGAGGCCAGAGAAGCACATGGTAAAAGCTCTTCTCCCTGAGAGCCTGTCACTGTACACAGAGTTATACAGTGCATAACTGTATAACAAGAGGAAAAATGAGAGAATATACAGCAATCCCCGACCTCTTGTGCAAGGACTTCTGGGATGATGAGAAGAGCATGGGCTGGAAGCATCACTGTGGAATAAAACTGGAGAGTGAAGGCTGAGCATCCTCCCAGGAAGCAGATTTCATATCTGCATCACAAATGACATCTGGAGTCCCATGTTGATGTGCCAACCCTTTTTATATGAGCTTTCTCTTAAATTTGTGTATATTTATTTAATTAATTTTATGAATATGGCTATCTTTCCAGCATGTATGTTCATGCCTTGAGCCCACAAAAGTCAAAAGAGGGTGTAGGATCCCTCTGGAACTAGATCAGGCAGTTGTGAGCCTCCATTTGCATGCTGGGAACTGAGCGAGGGTCCTCTGCAAGAGCAGCACATGCTTTTAGCCACTGAACTATCACCTCAGCCCCAGGAGACTTTCCTGTGAAGCCTCTTCTCCATATCATTAGAAAACCAAGCCCATTGGGTTGGGGTGGTGTATAAACACATGGCTCTCATCCATACCTTTGAAGGTTAGGAAATACCTGGGGCATTGGTACCAGGATGGAAGAGGTGAAGGTGAGATTCAGGATTGGTGAGCAGTACCTGAAGCACCAGGGTGTCGGGATGGTTTGGATAAGCAAAGGAGACGTCTTGGAACTCGACAAGACCTTCCATGTTTAAGGGTGCCAAGGAGCCACTGAGTGGAGAGGAAGGAGTCCGGTCCAGGTATTCAAATATTTTCTTTGAAGAGCCCACAGCCTTCTGCATCCAGGGATAGTAATGGAGCAGAGTCTGCATAGCACAGTGGAGAGTGGGTCAGGGAAGGACTGACTGACCATGGAAGCAGGTGAGAGGTCTAACCTGCTTGACAGCATTCAGTGATGTAAAGAGGCAGAGGATCACAAACCAACACAGATAACCAATGGGGAGGCAGAGACAGCCAATGGGGAGGCAGAGACAGCGAAGGGGGGTTGGTAGGAAGACAGGGATGGAGGGGTGCTCACCTTAACAACCATGGTAAACTGCAGCTGGTAGAGAATGAAGGAGACAAGGGTCCCACTGCTGACAGCCCCTCCGACCACCAGCTGCCCACCAATGTACAGGATTCCCACTCTCAGCAGCATTCCCGAGATCTGCAAAGGAAACCATGCGATAAAATGGACGGGAATGGTCACAAGTAAAGTCCATTTTCCCAGACATGAGAGAAAGGAGAGATCGAGGATCAGACATAAACACAGCTCGGGGAGTCGGCATGTCCTCACTACCATTGTCTCCTTGACTGAGGAACATCTGACTCTTTTTAAATTTTTTTTACAATTTTAAGTTATATATATGTGTGTACCTCTCTGTGGGCACATGCACATGAGTGCAGGTGCTCACAGAGGCCAGAAGAGGGTGTTGGAACCCCAGGAGCGACATTGCAGGCAGTTGTATGCTGCCCTACATAAATTCTGGTCATCTGGAAAAGCAGTCTGTGCTTTTTTCTCTTTTTATTTTTATTTTGGAATTGTTTGCTTTTGAAACAGGGTTTCTCTGTGTAACAGCTCTGGCTGTCCTGGAACTCTGTGTAGACCAGGCTGGCCTTGAACACACAGATATCTGCCTGCCTCTGTCTCCTAAGTGTTGGGATTAAAGACATATGCTCTTAACTGAGCCACCAGCTAGTTTTTACACCAAAAGCCTCTGTAAAGGAGTTTATTATCCCTTTCTTATTGCTGCTTTGGGTTATTTATTTTTTTTAAAACTACATTCATTTACTTGTTTATATGTGGGTAGACACTATGGTGCATCCTGTGGAGATCAGAGGACAATTTTCAGGGTCAATTATCTCCTTCCATCTGTGGGAAACCCTGGAGCTGGGAGAGCAGTGCCTCTTACACACAGGTGGAGTGGACTTTGTATGCCTCTGTGGAAGGATGCTCCCCAGGACCACAAAACCCAAGGGAACTAAGAACAGAGAGTAGTGTGATCAAAAGCTCTGAGCCAATCACTTCCCACCAGAGAAGGAAGAGAAGTAAGATGGGGAAGCAGTAAGATCACGACACTGGACTGAGTGGGCATTCCTCTGCAGGTACTCACATCTGTGGTCCAGATCTCTAGCATATAGGCCAAGGCCTCCTTCTTGTTGACTGTCTTTATCTCCTCCAGTTTCTGCTTAAACTTCTGGGCCTCTCCTTCCTCATTAGCAAAGCTCCGCACTGTAGGCATCGCTGACAGGGCCTCAATGGCCACCTGCGTGGACTTTGCAAGACACTCCTGCATCTTCACTTCCAGTGACTATGGAAAGACAAGGTCCAGGGAATGCAAATGAGAGGGAATGCAAGCACCTAGGTTCCCTGTGTGGAAATTAAAGTCAACAGTCAGAAGGAAGAGGAAGGTCTACAGCTATACTTCTAGGTAGAAGATATGCAGAGATAACTAATTCAGTTTTTGTAAAATTTATTTTTATTTGTATGGATGTGTATGCATCATGTGTATATGGTATCCATGGAAACCAGAAGAGAGCATCAGACTACAGACCATTGTGAACTGCCTGGTGTGGGTGCTGGGAAACAAACTCAGGTCCTCTAGAGGAGCAGATAGCACCCTTAACCCTAAGCTGTCTCTCCAACATGGGGTGTGATTCATAAATCAGATTGTGGCCAGAAGTTAAACGAGAAGACAGAGAACCTGGCTGTGGACGCAGGGCAGTGTGGGGCTCAGAAGACACTGAGAACATACCTGGTACACTTTCCCCAGCTTCCGAGGTAGGAGGAAAAGCAGAGGCAGGGCAAGCAGGGTAACCATAGTGAGGTACAGTGACCCCCAAAACATGAACGCCAGGAGACATAGGCCTCGCACAAGGTACCACATCATCAAGTTCAGATTTTCACCAATAGACACGCACACCTTGGATGTGTCCTCAGTTACCCGAGATGTGATGTCACCTACCACATTGGAAACAAGAGAGACAGTGAGTCAGTGGTTCATAGAAACAAGGGTAGCTAACAGACAACAGGATGTCACAGTGGGTGTGTCAACACAACAGCCTAAAGAGGCTGTAGCTGGCAGAGTGAGAGCTTGTGTAGGTGTGAGAACTTCAATGCAGGGGAAGAGAAAGGAGCATTCTGGTGGTAAGTGCTCTGGGAGAGCAGTGCCTCTTACACACAGGTGGAGTGGACTTTGTATGCCTCTGTGGAAGGATGCTCCCCAGGACCACAGAACCCAAGGGAACTAAGAACAGAGAGTAGTGTGATCAAAAGCTCTGAGCCAATCACTTCCCACCAGAGAAGGAAGAGAAGCAAGATGGGGAAGCAGTAAGATCACGACACACTGGACTGAGTGGGCATTCCTCTGCAGGTATTAACTCTGCACTGGCCTGTAAGAAAGTTGGGCTAGCTGGGTGTGGTGACACACACATTCAACCCCAACACACGGGGATGGGGTGGCAGGCAGAGGCAGTCAAGACAGCCAAGGCTGCAAAGTGGGACCCTGTCTTGAGACAATAAATTTTTTTAAGAGCAGTTAACGTAATGTGGACTTTTATTTCCTTGAGGGCTTTTGGCATCTCAAAGATGGTGTATCCGCTGTCTGCATCCTGCTGCTGGTTGCCCAGGAGATGTAGAGGAAAGGGAGGCTTGCTGCCAAGAGAGGAGTCCAAGAGTCCACTAGAAAATGGGGAGCCTGGGGTCTAACCCCAGAGTGTCTGCCTGTATAGGTTTACTCCTTTTTAAATGGGGCAGTTGGACATCACAGCCTTAAGCTTTCCAGGATTTTCAGTCTGAGGTTTCCAGCTATGAAGAGTTTTGAATGCAAACTCTGTTTTTTGTGGGGGAGGTGGTTTAGAGTAAAGAGAACAAAGTTTTGCTCCATTTGAAATATATCATAAATAAGGAGGCTTGGGAAGTCTCTCGGCTGGTAGAGTTTTTGCCTAACATATAGGAAGTCCTGGGTTTTAAGACAGGATCTCGTTAGCCTAGGCTGGCCTTGGACTGGCCAAGTGGATGAATGGCTTTGAACTTCAGCCTCTGGTTCCTGCCTCCATCTCCCAAGTGCTGGGATTGCCACACCCCATGTATATGGTGCTGGGGGTTGAACCTAGGTGTGTGTGTGTGCATATTTATAAGGAGGACAGTCAATAGTATATGTGGAGATACATATTATATTATACTAATGAAAAAGTTTCCTGAGATACCTGCTGGGTTCTGCAGGAAAAACCCTGTCTCCTGGCGAAGGACAGCCTGAAGCACCTCTTCATGTGCACGGCTGTGCACATGGCCCACGGCAAAATTGTAGATGCCATCGCCAAGAAACTCCAGCACTGCACTAGAGAGTGGGAGAAATGGAAGGAGGGTCAGTGTGCTCTGTCCCAGGACAGAGTCCCAGATCCCTGCAGAAAGAACTTAAACAGCCAGTTCTCTGCTCCAGGCTGTTCGACCCTCCACACCTGGCTATGGTGAGAATGGACATGAGCCACATGTTCCGAGTGAAGCTGGGAGCTGCCTTATCCTGAAGAATCCAATCAGTAATGCGGCCCGTGAAGAAGGGCGTGGCCATTTCTCCTGGAGAGAGAGAGAGGCGATAACTCAGTCGCGAACGTTATAAGCTATATAACTTAGATATTCTCCTGCCCCCTCCTTTCAGCACTGTCCAGAAAGCAGGAGCTGAGCTCAGTGACCCAAGCCTGTCCAGTTGCATCAAACTTTCCAAAGACGAATTATTAAGAAAGATGGTATTCAGCAGGGCTTGAGGCGCAGGCATTTAATCCCATACTGTGAGGCAGAGGCAGGCAGATCGCTTTAGGTTTGAGACCAGCCTGGACTACATAGGGAGTTTCAGAACAGCCAGAGCAACATAGAAAGACCTTGTCTCAAGGGGGTGGGGTAAAGTAAAAGAGAAAAGGAAAGAAAATAAAGAAGAGAAAAGAAAAAAATGGCAGTGTGGAAAGGCACTCCCACACCAGGGCTGTGATGTGAAGGTCTGCTCCCAGGAAGACCCTGTCCCCAGAACCCTTGTCAGCTCTTCCTCCTTCCCTTTCTGCCTAAATTGCTTCCTTGGGCTCTGACACTTCCCAGGACCCACTTTATCTTTCTTTCTGTTGCCCTCGATTCCTGCCCTGTCCCCTGTGGCCTAGTCTTTTGCCCTAAGTCCCTCTTACCAATGCAGGAGAGGATCAAGAGACACAGAACCAAGTAGAGGCGCCGCTTCTCAGAACCCAGCAGCCGACGCACCAGGTCTAGAGCGCCCCCGTGGCCTCTGGGCGCCCAGAGGCTACCCAACTTGTGCCATAGGGCAGCTGCAGGCAATGCTGCCACATAACTGAGAACAAAAGCGTCAAGGCGACTGCCCCAGTGCAGAACTCCAACGTTGCCATCTTCCCGGAGTGCTCCCCAGGAGGCCAGCTCTCGGAAGGAGGCCAGACCAGGCTGAGCCAAACCCAACGCCGCTGCCAGCGGCTGCAAAGCAGCCATCCATCCATGGTCTCCCGTGGTGACCCCAAGGACCCCGCGAACCCCCAGCCCCAGGATGGCCCAGCGACTCAGGCCCACTGCCCAGACCCGGAGCAGCGACACCTCCGGAACCAGCAGGGAGAAGATTGCCGGGAGCCCAGGCCGTAGTAGCAGCCAGTCGGCCAGCAGCAGTAGCGCGGCCGCCAGCCAGGCGAGCGCCGCCATCGAGCGCGCTGTCCAGGGTCTGGTCCCAGCCTGGGACTCTCGGGATCCCCGCTGCACAGGAGTCTTCACTGGAAGGGAAAAGGGCGGGTCCAACGGCGTGCTCGGAAAGTCCCAAGCACTCACTGGAGCTAGTGGCGCTGGCCAGAAATGCAGGCTTTTAGGGGAAGGAGAAACCGAAAGCCTTGGCCTAATCACTAGACACGCCCCCTCTGAGAGCCGCCTGCCCAGGCTCGAGGCTCGGACTGTTGTGGAAGCTGCTGCTGAAGTCAGATCTGAAGTTTTGGCTAGCAACCCTGGCGACCCATGTTTTTCTCCATCACTCCCGTTCTTCTCTCCTTTCTCAGCCTTTTTCTAGTACTTGCAAGAATTTTCCCACCCAAGTTTCAGGGCGGGACCTTTAGTAGTCACTTGTCTCTGGGCAGATCTGCCCTGCTCAGGTTGGCGAAGGGCGCCAAGTGCGGGGTAGAACTGCCCGCCCCTTGCGCGGTGATGGGGCGGGGCCGCAGGCTGCAAGCTTGCGTAGCGGTCTGCCGATTGGAAAACCGAGCTCCGCTCTGCTAAGATGCTGCGGACAGGAGCGCCTTCCGCCGCCTTGTTCCGGACGGGAGAAGTCCACACTGGGGTAATGAGTCTGGGGGTGAGAGTCAGGTGGGGTGACCAGAGAATCCTAAAGCGTTGGGAAGTGAACCAGGAGACTGAGACTTAGAAAGCTTGCGGCGCCCAGTGCTTGCGCTCCACCGTGAAAGTAGGGTATCCCTGCTCAGAAGTGTGGTGTCTGGGGGTCTGTGAAGGGCCTCCGCATGCAAAGCTGGCGAAAAGGTGCGTACTTTGGCTCGAGCTGGAAGCATCTAAGGGAAGTTGCTGTAAAGCGCTTTCGCTTTCACTCTGGTCGGCGCAGTGGGAGCTACTGGTTAAATCAAGTGAGGGGCTTGGGGACCCTGCAAAGGGGAGCTGAGAAAGTCTCCTGGATGATGAACCTGGGTGAAGTAATTTGAAGGCTTATACAGCAAACAGATCTTTCTTAACCTGGCCCTGGACAACATCCACCCTGAGTGAGGACAAGCTCTCTGTCTCTGGGGTTGTGGGGTGCATGTATGTGTGTGAGGGAGGTGTGATCGGTGGTTCTCTTAGGCCCCAGGTCCCCCCTGCTCCCTGCCCCCATGCTTGCTAAACTTTGTCCAGGCCTAGGATCTGGAGAGGAGATGGAAACAGATTTTGCTCTCTAAAAGCCAGCCATACTCCTAGCGTGATTTGGGAGAGCAGCTGCTAGAATGGAATGGCCATTTCTGGCCTTTTATTTGTGCTCAGTACCTCAGAAAGCACACTCAGGTGCAGGGTCCCTGGAGATCAGAGTGAAGTGTGGAGTGGCCAGAAAAGTTGGGGAAATCTCCCATCAATGCCACGGAGCAGTGGGCAGTAGAGTCAAATCAATCACAGGTTCAGAGCGAGACCTGTGTGAGCCTGGCAAACTCTTCTCCTAAGCCGTTTTCATAGTGCAACGAAGGGGTTTCCAAGGCGCCTTTTAGCTCAAAGGGCATGGGGGAAGTAGGCATATCTTCATCCTCTGTCACTTTTCCTTAATTCTCTTCTTGACCTGGAAAAAAACTGCTTTCCAGCAGCTCTTCCCCTAGCAGCAGAGAAGTACCTTAAATGAGACTTCCCTCGCTGGGTGATCCTTACAGCTTCTGTCCTGGCTAGGCTCCTGGTCTCCTCTTCTGTGTTCCTTATTCGGTAACCCTAAGAACCAGCTCCGGATTAAGTAAGGGTGCAGGTGGGAGACCCCAGCGGCCTTGTGTCACAGTGATTCACCTGCGTGGCACACTGGGCATGCCGTGGAGATGGTTGGCTCACTGGCTCGGCCTCCTCCTCCTGTCCTGCTCACATTTGCCTCTAGAAGCCCATCCTTGCTTCTCTTCAGGGTGGGAAGGGTTACACTCTGAAAGCTGGGGCTTGAAGTGTGTGTGTGTGGTCTCTATGCTGTACCACAGCCAAGCTATGACGATCCCCTGCACTGGATACAACAGCACAGGGAAGCTCAGGCCTGAAGGACTGTGTGACCTTGAGCCAGTCGCCTCCACCAACATTTATTTTATCTTCCTTAAGATGAAAGGTTGAGGTACTTCTGGGATTCATGCTCTGTGTCTCTCTGCAGACAACCATCATGGCGGTGGAGTTTGATGGGGGTGTCGTGGTGGGTTCTGATTCCCGGGTGTCAGCAGGGTAAGTAGCATTAAAGCGTTATGTGTTGGGAAGGAAGCTGGCGGCCCCAGGTGCAAATTTTTCTTACTGACTTCAGAATAGTTTAGTAACCGTCCAGGAAATGGAGCTGAACTTTCTCGAGAAGGCTATCAAAATGCAATGCTGGGTAGGTGTTTGGACCTCTGAATTCATGGGCGGTTCTGCAGGCCTGAATGTTTTGTAACTTGATGGACATTAAAAAAAAAAAAAAAAAATCTGTTCTCAGAGAGACTCTGCTGTCTGCATTTAGGATAAAAATGGTTTTGTCAAACAGGTGTCTCACTCGTTTGCCACAGTTTGAATTGCATTTCTTTGATATTCCCTTTTCTCCTGGCCAGTTTCCTCACAGTGAGGCTGTGGGATGACATCACCGCTTTTTTTTTTTTAAATTTATTTAGCTTTATTTATGTGCATTGGTATGAAGGTGTCAGATCTCTGGAACTGGAGTTACAGACAGTTGTGAGCTGCCATGTGGGTGCTGGGAATTGAACCTGGGTCCTTTGAGAGAACAGCCAGTGCTCCTAACCCCTGAGCCATCTCTCCAGCCCCACATCACCGCTTTTTATACCATGTTCTGTAGAACTACCATAGCCCCTCAAGGTGACACATTCTTTTTTCCCTTGTTTTTTTGTTTTTAAGAAAGGGTAGCGCTGGAAGTCCTGCAACCAGTTCTATAGACCAGGCTGGCCTCCAACTCAGAAATCCCTCTGCCTCTGCTCCCAAATGCTGAGATTCACCACCTAGCTCAAAGGAACACCTTTCTTAACTAAGTGTTCTTTTTGGTGTTTTCCTATAAAATGTAAGTCTTTAAAAGTCTATATTAGGAGGGTGCAGTGTCTAGAATAAAGTCTCCTGCAGTCAGGTTGGCCTAAAACTTGCTATGTAGTTAAACTGGCCTTGAACTCCCGATTTTCCTGCCTGTACCTCCTGTGTGCAGCCATGCTCACCTTGTCTATATTGCTTGGGTAAATCCCCAGCCCAGCACACATAACCACCTAACTGCGGTTACCATGATGAGTCACTTAGCTGAGATAATGTATTTTTGCTTTTTCTGCTTTAACTCAAGCGTTGCAAGCCCCGATGTTCTCTTGTCTGACCAACCTGAATGTTTGGCTCCTTCCCGACAGAGAAGCCGTGGTGAACAGAGTGTTTGACAAGCTTTCCCCTCTGCACCAGCGAATCTACTGTGCCCTCTCTGGTTCAGCTGCTGATGCTCAAGCCATCGCTGACATGGCTGCCTACCAGCTGGAACTACACGGGTACAAAGGCCCGGGATCCTGACTCCCCAGCTGCGTGGCTTTGCCACCTTTGCACTGGAATGTTTGGGGACCAGTGTCCTGCCTCTGTAGAGAGGAAATCACAGTAGTGATTCTGTCTCCCCCATGGAGACTTAAAAAGTGCATGTCACTGCCCTGATAGAGAAAATCAGGAAGAAAATGCCATTCGTCCCAGACCTAATATCAGGCAGCTGCCATCTGAGAAATGAAGGTCATTGGCACCAAAGCAGGGCTTATCTGCTTTTACCCCGGAGGGTGGGGCTCTTAGCATCGAAGATTATCAATAGGAGTGGGAAGGCGGAGCTGAGGAAAAGGGGTGCAGCTGAAGGCCCCTCCCTGGTGACATGGGACTCCAGCTCCCCGGGCACATGAGACAGAAGATGGAGTCTGTGCAGCCATGGGTTCAAGGGTGACACGGCAGAGAGGGTGCTCGTGGTGCCACCGGTGGAACTTAGGACACTGTACTAACTCTTACTCCCAACCTCCTCTTCAGCTTGGAACTGGAGGAGCCGCCTCTCGTCCTGGCTGCTGCCAACGTGGTAAGAAACATTTCCTACAAGTACCGAGAGGAATTGTCAGCACATCTCATGGTAGCTGGTTGGGACCAACGTGATGGGGGTCAGGTAAGTGTGTCCCTTCCTGGTCCCAGGGTTTCCCACATTCAGAGAGATGGAAGTTGCATGTCATTCTAGCTATGTGGTCTAAGATAGTTCCTCTAAAAACATACTACAGGCAAGTGTGGTGACACATGCCTTCAGTCCCAGCACTTGGAAGGCAGAGGCAATGTGGACCTGATATAGATGAGTTCCAGGCAAGGCAGGCTACATAATGAGACCCTGTTTCAAAACTAAATAAATATAAATAAATGGAATGCATACCACAGGCTCATGTGTGGGGGTCCCAGGTCTTCATGTTTGCATGAAAGACACCATGATTGAGCCTTGACTCTGACCTGTGAGAACCTCTCTCTAGGTGTACGGAACCATGGGAGGGATGCTAATCCGACAGCCCTTTGCCATTGGTGGTTCTGGCAGTACCTACATTTATGGTTATGTGGATGCAGCATACAAACCAGACATGACCCCTGAGGAATGCAGGCGCTTCACCACAAACGGTAATTAAGTGAGGGGTGATGGGGGATGGCTTATGGAAAGAAAGCAACCTGTGAAGGATCAGAAAAGAAAACCATGGATAACCATCCATGCTCAAGCTTTTAAAAAATATTTAATTATGTATATGTACTTGAGTGTGTCTGTGTGTAGGTTTATACATGTGTCTGTGGAAGCTGGAGTGCTAGATGGTTGTGAGTCACCTGATGTTGGTGCTGGGAGCCAAACTCCAGTCCTCTGTAACAGCAATAGGTGCTCTTAACCACAGAGCCTCCTCTCCAGCCCCACCCTGTGAAACTGGAGAAGGTTTTAGAGTAATAGAACAAGACAAATGTCTGGTGCTCTGGGGTAGCAGGGATGAATCAGGACTGCTTTGAGCTAATCATTAAAAATATAGGATCACTATGGGAACCATCAATGTGGTAGGCTACACACATACACAAACAGGCTACCCTCACCCCACACACACACAGGCTACCCTCACCCCCCACAAACACAGGCTACCCCCACCCCACACACACACAGGCTACCACACACACATACAGGCTACACACACACACACAGGCTACCCCCTATCCCTCCCACATACACAGGCTACCCCACCCCACCCTGCAGGCTAACACACACACACACACACACACACACACACAGGCTACACCTCCACCCCCACACATTCCAAACCAGTTCACACAGACTTGATTGCTCAGTGTTCAAGGATTTGGCCAGCATGTGTTAAGTAGGTAACCTGAAGTAGGACATGGAGGGGACATCTCCAGTAGGGACACAGGCAGATGCTGGTCACTGGACATTTCTGAGGATGCCTCTGTGGGACGAGGGGGAAGTGGTACAGGCTGGAAGGAGAGGGAAGAGTGCTGATGCTAAGACATCCTCTGCTCCTCTCTCCAACCCGAACCTTCGGCAGCCATCGCTCTGGCCATGAACCGAGATGGCTCTAGTGGGGGTGTCATCTACCTGGTCACCATTACGGCTGCTGGCGTGGATCACCGAGTGATCCTGGGAGATGAACTGCCAAAATTCTATGATGAGTGACTCGTCCGCAGACTTCCCTGTCATGGAACCAGACGCTGGTGTCGTGGACAGAAAGTGAAATGGGCACTAGAAAGAAACAGTGTGGGGAGGGGAGCTTCCTCCCCAACCCAGATATCAGTGTCTCCTCCTCATTCTTTTTTAAAAATAAACTTTATTATTAAAAAGTTTTGCAAATGAAATAAATAAAACATAAATTGCAAATAGATAAAAATATCCAACACCAAAATTAACCAGATTCAAAGCCTTTACAACTCACTGAACTTCTATACAGTTAGAATTGGGAGTCAAAACAGAAGCTGCGAAGCTTCACAATAAATTTCACACCTTTCCATTCTTTACCCCAAAGCTAAAACATCTCCCCAGAGAAAGGGAATAGAGACCACTATGAGAAAAGACCTCATATATGAGAGGTTACTGTGAACTAATTTTTTTTAATTTTTAAAGATTTATTTACTTTTATTGTATGTATGTTGATTTTTTCCCCTTCATGAATGTGTGCAGAACCCTTCAGAGGCCAGAAGAAGGGCACTGGATTTCCTGCAACTGGAGTCTGGTTGTGAGCCGCCATGTGGGTGCTAGGAACTAAACCTGGGTCCTCTGCAAGATCAGCCAGGCGCTGAGCCACTGAACCATCTCTCTGGCCCCTGGGTGGCTTTTTAAACAGTGTAGACCAAGTGCTCAGTCAATAAAGGGCTGACTGTGCACAAAGACGTGGAATCAGATTCCCACAAGATTCTGCTTGTGCCACACAGAAGCCAGGCACAGTGACACCTGTCTGAAACCTCAGTGCTGGGGAGGCAGAAACAGATCTGTGGAACTTAGGGGCCAACCAGATCAATAAGCTCCAGGTTCAATGAGAGACCCTGTCTTAAAAAGTAAGGTAGAAAGTGACTGAGGAAGGCTTCTGCTATTGACCTCTGGCCTCTACATGCACACAAGATAAATAATTTAAAAAATAATAATAGTTCAAATCATAAAAGCCCTCACATGACTGCTAGGTGCAGCTCAGAAGAGGTCAAGCTCAAAAAGGAAGATAAGCTTTCACCCTGGGTCTCACAGATGAGGGAACAGACATTGACCTTTGACAGGCAGCCATTACAGGTGCCCCAGTAACCTAGTCAAATACAGCTCCCAGCTGCCATCTTTATGTGTCCTGAGACAGGGCCAACCCCTCCCTTCATCCCCCTGTGGTCACATGAAGCCACAGTGACCCTGAGGTGGTCTGCGTCTCCAGTGTGCGCTGCTATTTTGCTAATAAACAACTAGTTGAGCAAGCATAGTAAACTGAACCGAGGGTAAAATGGAAGGCTGTGCACACAGATTCAAGGTGCTCTGGATCGTCCCGTGCCTCTGGAAGGGGCTGCTTGTGGTGGGCTGTCACAAATCACAATGCCTGGAGCTGCTTTCAGCCTTGATGTTTAGTTTATTCTGAAACTGAAATGATAGTTTATTAAGAGTCTCTCTCCCTTGATGTCACTGAGGACTCTGGGTAGGATTGAGAAATCAAGAACTGAAAGAGGGCAGTGAGCAGAGTCAGAACTCCGAGCCTGCCCTGAAATCAGCCACAGAGCATAGCTGCTCAACGGCAGCCAGGAGGGAGGTCCCCAGTGAGAGAAACTGAGAAGGGACTGAGGGCAGGACAGTGTAGGGACTCTCCAAGCTCAGCTAGCCTTGACCCATCAAGCCTGTGACATGCCTGAACCTGCGCCACACAGACCCCCAGAAACAAACAGAAATATAAACCTGTTCAAACTGGAAGGCTTCGTTTTGTTTCTGTTGCTCAATTAACCCTAACCAGTGTAAGCCAATTCCACGCCCTTTATTCTGAGAGTTTGAAACATCTACAGAGGCAGATGATTTAAAAAGCAACTGAGGCAAAGGGGAAGTAAGGGTAATAAAAAAAAAAAAAAACAAACCTAAGGCTAAAATAAATATATACCAGGGCGTTGGTGGCACTTGCCTTTAGTTCCCCCACTGGGGAGGCAGAGGTAAGTGGATATCTGTGAGTTCAAGGCCAGCCTGGTCTACAAAGTGAGTTCCAGGACAGCTAGGGCTGTTACACAGAAAAGCCCTGTCTCAAAAAACAAACAAACAAAAAACAAATACACAACATAAATGTTAAGAAAGAATAAGCCAGGCAGATGACTCAGTGGGTAAAGTCACTTGTCACCAAACCTAACGACCCGAGTTCTATTCCCTGGACCCACGTGGTCAGAGGAGAATGCTGACCTCGGGGCACACATATGTCCTGCAAAGTAAGTGAATAAATCGTGGAATTGGCTTACACTGGTTGGCAGATCCACATAAAATACTGGAGAATTTTGAAAGGCAGTTGTTACCACTGATAACTTGATGTTACCTGCAGTGGACACACATAGACTGTGAAAATCAAAAACACTACAAGTGAGGACCCTTTGAGTCCTCAAAGGGCCAATTTGACAGGACACATATGTGTCACCTGCTGTCACCAGGCAATAGTTGGCTCTGAGCCACAAGGCAGTGAAGGCAAAGAAGAAAAACCAGGCAGAAGAATAATAAAATTCTGTCTTTAAATCTCCACTCCAAATACCAAAAGCTATATTCCACTTTTGAAGCCTCCTGGGACAGGAACTGGTTTATATCAATCAGTACTACAGCAATCCTTGGTCAGTTTCAGAGAGCCAGAGTCCTTGAACTATGTCCTGTAATAACCCTGCAAGAAAATTAGAACATGGCAACAAAATGACACTAAGAATTCTCATGCTTTGAAAAGTAACAAATATTGATAACAGAGATTTAAAAGAAAACTACAAATGAAATAAGTCACTGGGAACTGTTTGGTAAAAATGTTACATATCTAAAATGTTACATGTGACCAATCCCAGCACCAGATGGGCAAAGTAGGCAGAGCTCTGTGAGTTCAAGGCCAAAGAGGAATACACAATGAGATCTTGTCCAAAAAAAAAAAAACAAAGTTACATGTCCAGGGAAGCACAGGCTGACTACAGGAAGTGAAGCCATATCTACAGGAAGTGAAGCCATGTCTAGAGGAAGTGAAGCCATGTCTACGGGAAGGAGGCAATGGAAGGGGTAATGTGATCAAAGCACATTATATATTTGTCATAGTGAGGTTGACTATTGCTGTGATGAAACACCATGACCAAAGCAACCTGGAGATAAAAAGAGTTTATGTGGCTTGCACCTCCATGTCACTGTTCATGATCCAAAGTTAGGACAGGAACTCACACAAGGCAGGAACCTGGAGGCAGTAGGTCATGGAGGAGTGCTGTTTTCTGGCTTGCTCCCATAACTTGGTTTCTTACAGAATCCAGGACCATCCCAAGAACCACCCACAATGGACTGGGCCCTCCCCTGTCAATCACTAATTTAAAAACTTACTACAGGATTGTCTACAGTCTGACCTTATAGAGCCATTTTCTTAAGTCACCTTCTCAAGGTGACTTTAGCCTGTGTCAAGTTGTCAAAAACTATCTGGCACAATATATAACTATGCTCTTATGAGACCCAGTGCTATTTATAATAAAAAAATTTACATGTCAAGTTTTGTAGAATGTAGCTAAATTTGTACTTTGAAATAATTGTATCCCTTCAAATACATTTATCTGGCCCTCAAGGTGGCCCAGTGGGTAATAGCACTTGCTGACCAAACCTGATCATGGGTTTGATTCCTTAATCCTACAGTGGAGTGACAGGCCTTCTGAGAATTGTCCTCGGACCTCTACACCTGTGCTGTGTCCTGCACAGTGCATGTGCACAGGGGCACACACACCACCACCACCATCATCAATGCAAATAAAATTATTTTAAAAGAAAATACACTTTTATTACAATAAGAGAAATTAAAAGTAAATGACCTAAAAATTCTCAAAAATCTGAGAAAGATTTGGGGCTCCTGCTGATGCACACCTTTATCCCCGCACTTGGGAGGCAGAGGCCTGGGTATCTCTATGAGTTCAAGGCTAGCCTGGACTGCATAGTGAACTTCAGGCTAGCCAAGGCTACATAGTAAGACCTTGTCTCAGAAAACAAAACAAACACCTGGGAAAGGTGTTGACCAGATAGCTCTATGGTTAAAAGTACTTCTGGATGTTGCAGAGAACTCTGATCTGATCCCAACACCCACATAGTGTCTCACAACCATCTTCCACTCCAGTTCCAGAGAATCTTGCAGCCTCCTTGACCTCCTGAGACACCGGACACACATGGTAACATACACATACAGGAAAAACATTCATCCACACAAAATTAATAAATTATTTTTTTAAAAAGACCACATACAGCTCTCATCCAGGGCTGGAATTCAGTCCCCAGAAGCACAGTAGGCAGCTCACAGCTGCTTGTAACACTAGGCCTTAATGAATCTGTTATCTTTACATCGTAAAGTAGACCCAGTGAGGGGTTTCATCTGCTTTAGACCTTTGTGTACAGGAGTTTCTGTCCCACGGACAAATGAAGGGCCTGGGGACCCCTCCCTTTTCCATGATTTTAGCTAGACCCTGTTGTTTCTACACGACCCTCAGCTGTAGCCTTCAGGGCTCCTAGGCTTCTTGATAGGCTTTAAGGGACTTTTTAAGGAACTTTAAGGAAATCTTTGAAAAGACTTTGCCTCATGATCTTGCGTAAGTCCATAAGTTACCGAATGTTTTATTCTAGTGGGGTCTGGTCAAGATAAAACAAAACAACTTTTAAATAACCTTGCAGAACAAAACACCTCGGGATAAGGCCTGAGGCCAAAAATGGCTGAAGAAGAGGAGCTACATCAAAGCCAAGCACCTTTATATGTTATCCAGGCAACTTTAGTTTGGGATATAAAGAACTGGTGGGTGGGTGGGGACAAGAAATGACAGGAGGGACGTATATGGAGGGGAGGGGTCAGGATGGACCCAGCGCACTAGTCCATTCTATAATGCTCTTTTTACACCCTTCCCAGAGGCTCACTCTGAGGAAGGTGCATTTTTATTTCATGTGTGTGAGCATTTGCATGTATGTGCAACATATGCATGTGGTGCCCCTGGAGACCAGAAGAGGGTGCCTGCTTTACCCAAACATTTTCTGCTTTGAATGTTGCTGTGGAATAATCCTTGTGTACAGTGTGGAAATATGTTGCTCTCGTTATTAATAAAAAGCTGATTGGCCAATAGCTAAGCAGGATTTGGAAGCAGAGAGAATGCTGAGAGGAAGAAAGACAGAGTGTCTGACGTCTAGAGCCGGATGAAGAGGAAGCAGGTGATGTACTGAGGAAAGACACCTAGATATGGCAGAGGGTAGATAAGAAATATGGACTAATTTCAAATGTAAGAGTTAGATAACAACCAGCCTGAGCTATCAGCTAAGCATTTGTAATTAATAAATAAGTCTCTGAATGGTTATTTGGGAGCAGCTGCCAAGACACAGACAAACTCTGCCTACAAGATGTTGATTTTAACTTTAAGAAAAACAATGAACGCAGCCCCATCTTTGTTGCTTTTCCTGTCACTGTGATCAGACACCAGCAAAGGCAGCCTGCGGGAAAGAGGTTCACCTGGCTCCAGGCTCAAGGTAGCGGCATGGTGAGGCAGCCAGCTTTACTCAGCTGCTCACATAAAGAGTGTAATAAATTCTCTGTTCATCTTGTTTCTTCTTAATTTTTTTTCAAAAAGATTTATTTATTTATTATGTATACAGTGTACAGAAGAAGGCACCAGATCTCATCATAGATGGTTGTGGCCCCCATGTGGGTGCTGGGAATTGAACTCAAGACTTCAGGAAGAACAGTCACTGCTCTTAACCCCTCAGCCATCTCTCCAGCTCTCTCTTCCTAATTTTTAAGATTTATTTTTATTTCAGATTATGTGTCTGTTTGTATGTGCATGTGAGTACAAATGATCTGAACTCAACACTTGAATGAGATGTTTCTAGCATCATCTTTTATTAAGATTTGTATTTGTGTTCCTGATGTTCCCAGAAGAGCATGCTGCATCTTCTGGAGCTGGAGTAACAGGCAGTTGTGAGCCACATGATGCGGGTGCTTAGAAACAAACCTGGGTCCTCTGGAGAAGCAGTGTGTACCCTTAATTGCTGAGCCATCTGTATAGCCCCAGCTCTGCAGTCCTAAACCCAGAAGAGGACAAGCCTTCCGCCTGCTGCTGAGGCTGGAAGCTGTACAGCCATTGGCTGGTTAACTCTACAGTGGTTCTGAAACCACGAGTCACCAAGACCCTCAGCGGCACCACTGGCAGAAAGAAACCCCATGTGATGGCTTGGACAGGGCATTGAGAGGTGATTGGATCATAAGTGGTTACACCTAATCAATGGGCTAACCCTTCGGAGGACTCACAATTTCATCATTATGGGAAAGTAGGAGGTGGGTGGTATCAGAAGGAGTAGGTCATGGGGTCATGCCTTAGAGGGTTTCCCCTTGTTCCTGCAGCCTTCCCATCTATCTCTTCCACCACGGGAGCAGTCTTGCCTCACCATGTCTTCCACAGCATGATGTCCTTCCTCACCTCAAGCCAAGATCTATAGTCAACCTGCAGCTGGAACTTCTTAAACTGTGAGATGAAGTAAACCTGCCCTCCCTGTTTATCTCAGACATTCCCCCGCACAGCACAAATTCAGTACATGCTGATGGCATTGTCACTATGCAAACCACAATGTCCAAGCCGCATCTTATACGGCCTGCATTTACCATTGGGCGCTTTGAGGGCAATCTAGTGTAGACTGTGTGCTAGATAAGATGGTGTCCATTTTAACCATCCAGGATGAGTGACAATAGATGATTATGTAGGGAAAGTGTCCTGGGTCATTAAAATACATGTGGCAAAGTGTTTAGGAGTGAAATGTCAGACTTCTCACCTTACCGGTTACTCTCAAATGATTTCACAAAATAGTTGCTCAACAGTAAGTGGGTGAGTAAAGTGTTGCTTATTCAGTAGTGTGGAAGCTGAGGATGTTGCTGGATGGCATGACATGAATGAATCTCAAAGATATGACACTGAGTAAAGCAGCTCCATTTAAAAAAAAAAAAATTACACGCCTTTAGTCCCAGCACTCAGGAGGCAGGGGCAGGTGAATCTCTGAGCTTGAGGCCAGCCTGATCTACAGAGTGAGCTCCAGGACAGTCAGGGCTACACAGGGAAATCCTGTCTCAAAGAGAAAGGAAGAAAGGGGAGGAGGGAGGGAGGAGAAAATAGAAGAAAGAAAAATTTACACTATAATTTCTTACTGTCCATCTGTGTTAGCAAACCATCCCACTTAGTAGTTGAGCAAAAACAGCCACTGTGTTGTATGTGGTGAGCTGTGAGCCATCTGGAATCACTGTCATAACCCATGAAGCCATGAAGCAAGGCTCTCATTTACAGCCACCACCGCAAGGTGTCGGGGGTGTGACACTGAATACATTAACTCATATTCAGAGGGATCAGGGTGCTGTGGGATTCCCTGCATCATAAGCCCCACCTTCTTAGAAATGAAAAAATTCACTCTCCCCCACCTTTCTTTCTTTCTTTTTTCTTTCTTTTATTTTTTTTCTTTCTTTTGAAGTAGGAAATGCAGGAACTAAGTCCTGTCGATCAGATTTACACACCTGACACTTCAACTCAAAAGACAATGAAAGGAAGTGAGACCCATCCCGCTGCTCATCTTCCCGCAAAGGGCAGCGGGAAGAGAAGTGAGGCTGGCTTTGGGGAAGCAGAAGTAATGGGGGAGTTCCTGGGGCAGCGGTGGCCAAGCAGGTAGTTAGACATCTCAGCACTGAAGCCAGTTCCTCTCCACATGACAAACAGCAGCTAGGGTGGGGGTGGGTGAGGGGTTGGGGTTGCGGCAAGGATGCCATCTATTGGATCATGTGTGGTTAGAGGTATTTCCCTTTACCCAAACAAGAGGAACCTCTCATACACTGTTCCACATTTCCTGTTGAAAAGTCAAATCTAGCTAAGCCCGGCGCTGCACACCTGCAAGTCCAGCAGGCCAAGACAGAGGCTGAGAGAGCAGAAGTATGAGGCCAGCCTGGGCTACATGGAGAGATCCTGTCTCAAATAAACAGAGATAGGGTGTGGAAGAAAAAGGAAAGAAGGGAGGGAGGGAGCAAAGAAAATAGAGAGTTGGGGGCTGGAGAGATGGCTCAGTGGTTGAGAGCGCCGTCTGCCCTTCCAGAGGACCCGGGTTCAATTCCCAGCACCCACATGGCAGCTGACGGCTGTCTGTGGTTCCAGTTCCAGGCAAACACCAAGGCAAATAAATAAATAAAGGTGGTTTAAAAAAAAAAAAAGAAAGAAAGAAAATAGAGAGTTAAGGACAAGAAAGAGTGGAGCGATGCCCCAATAGTTGAAACAGCATTGTTCCTATAGAGGGCCAAAGTTCAGTTCCAGCAGCCACGGTGTAAAGCTCACAGTCATCTGTAACTCCAGCTCCAGGAGATCCGATGCCCTCTTCTGGCCTCTGTGGTCACTGAATTCATGTGCACATACACAGAAGCCCACATACAAATAAATATAAAATTAAATCTCTAAAAACATATTTCTTGAAAGTATTTCAGTTCAGCTTTATACATTGTGATAGTCTGAGTGAGAAAGGCCCCCATAAGCTCATATAGTTGCATGCTTTGTCTCCAGGCAGAGGGGCTGTTTGGGAAGGATTGGAAGGTGTGGCCTTGGAGGAGATGTGTTACTGGGGGTGGGCTTTGAGGTTTCAAAAGCCCAGATCATTCCCAGTTAGCTCTCCATGCCCCATCTGCTCAGGAATCAGATTCAAGCTCCCAGCTACTGCTCCAGTACCATGCCTGCTGCCTGCTGCCTGCTGCCTGCTGCCTGCTGCCTGCTGCCATGATCCCTACCAGGACTCACCCCCTGAATCTGTAACCTCCCCGCAAAGCTTGTGGTGCTTTGTCACAGCAACTAAAAAGTAACTATGATGTGTGTTTACTGTTTCTTTCCCTTGGCTTGTTTTAAGACTCAGCCAAAGTGAGGCGTGGTGGCGCACACCTGTGATCTTGGCATTTGGGAGAATAAAGCTGGAAGATTTTAGTTTAAGACCAGCCTGGGTGCCAGACATGGTGGCATACATTAATACCAGCACTCAGGAGGCAAAATCAGGCAGAGCTCTGTGAGTTCAAGGCCAGCCTGACTTACAGAGCAAGCTCCAGAACAGCCAGGGCTACACGCAGAAACCCTGTTTCAGTAAACAAAAACAAACAAGGAGCCTGGGTTACAGACATCTAACAAAAAATATATTCAGATGCATTCTTAAGGACTTTTAATTTTATATGTGTGAGTGTTTTGCCTGCATGTATCTGTACTGTGTGTGTGTGTGTGTGTGTGTGTGTGTGTGTGTGTGTGTGTGTGTGTGTTGCTCACAGGGGCCAGAAGAGAGTTTGGATCCCAGGAACTGGAGTTATACACAGTTGTGAGGGGCTGTGTAGATGCTGGGGACCAAACCTGGGTCGCCTGCCAAAAGAGCCTCTCTGGAGAATTTTTAAGTCCTCTGTTACAGCTTGACAGGTTTTTAGTTGGGTAAATTTCTTCTAACAATTCTATTCTCTACAAATAGCAATGGTAAAGAATACCTGGTGGGCTCAGTTCCACGGAGCCTGAAGAGTATTCTCTGTCATTGCTGTCAAAGGTCCCAGTTTTAACTGGGTGGTGGACAGCAGAAGCCTTCAGGCAGTAGGGAGGCAGAAAGTGCCCGTCTGTGACCAGAGTAGAGGAGCCATCCACATGTGCCTATTTCACCAGGACTTGCCTGTCATGACTCTGAAGAGCCCATCTTAGTCAGTGATAGATAGCTTCGGCCAGATTCCACCAACTCCGGGTCAGTTCACAGAGCACACATCTGAATTTCTGCTGATCAACAAGGCTTTCAAGACTGAAAACACACAGTCACTAAAATATCGGTAATATAAACTCAGGGAAATTTACCAAGGGTCCTCCCTTGAGTTCTGTTGCTGTGATAAATATCATAATCAAAAGCAAGCTGGGGAGGAACTGATGCAGAGGCCATGGGGGAACGCAGCTTGTTACCCAGGGTTCACTGTTTGCCTTTCTAGACAACCCAGGCCCACCTGCTCTGGTTGGCACCTGCCCCAGGAGTGGCACCGCCCACAGTGGGCTGCTCCCTCCCATGCCAATCATCAGTCAAGGAAATGCCCCACAGGCCAATTTGATGGAGACATTTTCTCAGTTGGAGGTCGTATTCCCAGATGACCCTAGCTGTGTCAAGTTAGCAAAAAACTAACCTACGCAGCAAGCAAGATTTAGGCTCCTGTTTTGTCTCTTATCTTTCAGTTTTTTCCACACGGTAAATGTGATGCTAGGATTGCTCTTTTAATGAAGCCGAGAATGTTACATATCTAATTGGTTCAGTCTGAGCCATGAAAGAGTAGACCTCTGGCGCCACCTAGTGGAAAAATTTACATTGGCTCCCTGATGAGAAAATTCACAAGTTTGAGCGTGTGATGAGATAACGTAATGCTTTTATTATCACAATTCCAAGGTATAAAATTGAAAATGGCCACAGCTAAAGGAATTTTTAAAGGAAACTTGTCTCTTTTCTAACTGTACAGAACGTGAACATTAACCATTGTTAAAACTTTTGCACCTCAAAGCAAGGGGATGGCGCCATCCTAAACGCCCGTCATCAGATGGATAATGAAAATGTGGTGCGTACACAAGATGGAATATTATTTAGCTGTAAAACAAAGAAATGATCAAGTGTACAGGGAAAAACTTGATTCTGAAAAGTACATTAAGCAATGTCACTCAAATCCAAAGGAAACAAAGATCATGTTCTCCATCTTATGCAGATTCTAGCTGATAACATATACATGCCTGTGTGCAAACAGATGTAAGTGTGGGCACTGTGGAAGTGTGACACTGGGTGATGAGGCACGGTGAGATGCTGATACAGAGTCATCAGAGAGGATAGAAATCTTCATTTTCCTAGTTTGAACTGCCCTAGGGGTGTGTGTGTGTGTGTGTGTGTGTGTGTGTGTGTGTGTGTGTGCTGGATAAATCCATAAAAACGAGCTTTGACTTTGTGGTAAAAATGCAATTTACAGTGAAAGTGTAAACCCTGGGCAAACCTTATTGTTTACAGTCAGCGTAGTTGTTCTGTGTAGATGCTCATATGGCTTCTTTCTAGACAGATGCTCACTGAGATGGATAACTGGGGAGTGGGCAAGTGCTTGAGACACTTCCCCAACCCACTGTGTTATCATTTTTATTTGAGTTAGTTAGAATAAAATTCTTTTATTTAAAAAAAAAGAGGAGAAAATGTTTGCTATCTCAGATTCTAGATTGTTCTGCACTCGGCCTCCTAGCCCTCTGGCTTGATTCCTCACATGTTAGGATTGTGGGGAGCACCTAACCTAGAGCCAAGCGAGCGCGAGTGTGAACAGCCCAAGTGTGAATAGCGTGAATGTGAACGGTCTTCCAGAAACCAAGCCTGCAGTAAACTGCTCAGGTCGGGATCCTTAGCCCCCGACACATTTACTTAAAGGAGCTTCTATGACATCCCTGTGTCACTATGATTCTGATTTACTAAATTGCTGTCATGGTCACAGAATTCCTTGAGTTTTTCAGCACATCTTGTCAATGAAAAACATCTCTCTAGTGGTTGGAGAGATGGCTCAGCAGTTAAGAGCACTGATTGCCCTTCCAGAGGATCCAGGTTTAATTCCCAGCACAAACATGACCACTAAAAACTGTCTAAAGCTCCAAGATCTGACACCCTCACACAGACATACATGTAGGCAAAACAGCAATGCATATAAAATAAAAATAAATTAATTGTAAATTTTAAAAATCCCTCTAATTTCAAAGGGAATAAGAGATTTTGTTTTCCTGAGCCAAATATAAGTAGATGGCCACAGCCCAGGAACACTGACTCACTCAGTTTGCCCCCATGACAGGAAAGACGGTTATATAAATGTTCTATAGTTACAGAGCAAAAGGAAGTCATAAATAAGCTGTCCACCAAATATATTAGTGGTGACAGCAGGGCTAGAAGTTTACAGCAAACAGGAAGTCTCTGTTGCAGATTTTGGGTATATCCTACTTGAGGTTGATGGAAACCAACAGTTTGAAAAGTTAATATATTCAAAAAATTTCCCCAAGTTGAAAAGACTGCGGTGGTTAGCTCTGTCAACTTGACACACTCACAGTAACCTGGGAAGGAATTCTCAATAGGGGGTTCTACACTGGGTTGGCCTGTGGGCATGTTTGGGGGGGATTGTCTTATGCTAACTGAGGTAGGAAGACCCAGTCCACTGTGGGCGGCATTATTCCCTAGGCACGAGTCCTGAAGTGTGTAGGAGAAAGGATGGGTTGAGCATAAGCAGGCAGGCAAGCACACATTCACTTCTCCCTGTCTTGACTGTGGGTGTGAAGTGACCAGCTTTGATGTCCCCATAATGATGGGTGTCACCTGGGATTGTAAGCGGCAGTAAACTCCTCCTGCTGCTACTTTTGTCAAGGTATCTTCTCCCAGCAACAGAAATGAAATGAGGACCAGATGTCACATCAGCTACAGAGGTGGATTCCACATGGCTGTAAGGACACTAAAGATCCTGAAAGACAGGTTTGCCTCTAGATCTTCAGTCCCACAGCTCTCTCCGCAATCAGGAAGTTCCCATCAGGTAACCAACCTTACAGAATCTTCCACATGATGTGATTGTTTTTCTGGGAATAGTCCAGAAACATTGTCTCATATCCACTGAGTCTGGGGCTGCAGAGGTGCCAGATCTACAGCACAGAAACAGCCTTTCACAAGAGAATTTAAATTTTCATTTAAAAGTCATTAACACGTTGTAGCCTGTAGGTGTCAGCAAAGACTGACCAGGGAATGCGGTCACTTCGGCCAGAGTGGTTTTCAGGGTTTCTGCCTCCCTTCCCTCCCCCGCCCCAACATCAGCCCCAAGCAAATGCAACCCTGGATATTCCTTGAGGAATTTTATTCACTTCATTAACCAGTTCAAGGAGTCTGGGATTGGATTCATTGTGGGCTATGTGCAAATGCAACCTGGAGAAGGGATGTTAGAATTTGTATTCACATGCATCTGGCCACTATGCCAGGACGGCAGGTCTTTACAGTCTGCACAAGACAGAGCTGAGCAGGCAGAAAAGCAGTCTTAGGGTGGGAAGGGAGGATGTGGCTCAGTTGGTGGCTGCTTTCCTGGCATGAAGGAAGCCCTCAGTTTGATCTCCAGATGTGGTGGGGGATCCAAAGCTCAGGGTCAAGCTTGCTACCTAGAGACATCAAGGCTACCCTGGCCTACATGAGTCCAGGCGTTGAAAGCCAAAGTAGTTTAGTGGTTGAGGGTGTCCCTGGGATGTAGCTCTGGCTGTCCTGGGACTTGCAATGTAGACCAGTCTGACCTCAAACTCACAGTGATCCTCCTGCCTCTGCCTCCCCAGTGCTGAGATTAAAAATATTCCCACCACTCCCAGATTTAGGTTACAGCCTTTATACCTACCTCTAATCTCTGTGTTTTTATAGCAGCCTCTAGTTTTTGATATGGACCCTTTAAAACATTTTATTAGTGTCTTTATGCTAATACAAGCATGCTATGGCATGTGACTGGGCGCCAGGGGACAGCTTGTGGAGTTGGGGGTTTGGGGAATGAAACTTGGGTCATCATGCTTGGAGTCAAATGTCTTTGCCCTGCTCTGCCATCTTCCCAGCCTTATAAACCTTTTTTTTTTTTTTTAAGTATATTGTGACCATGTACATACCCACTGAGAAAGGTCTCTTTGTATCTACTGGGCCAATTTTGCTGAACCCAACAGGATTGTTTCTGTCATTAGGAAGTGTATAATTTGTATCATTTGGATAATTTACATAAAAAAGAGCCAAGCCAGAATTTTAGGGGCTCATTAACAACAGTCTTACATCGCTCCAAAGAGGACAGATGTCTGGATGTGTCCCAGGGTTTCAGAGCTCTTAGCTCTGCTGGTAGATTGTATATTATCATAACATTATGATACCAATACGATCAAAGTGATCTGATTGGCTAGACATAGTTAATAATTTTTCTTAGTAGAAATTATTGGGTTTGGTTCTAGGAATTTACACCAAGTTATCCTCCCTGGGAATTCCCTTGGGTGACTTTACAATAGGACTATGTCTGTCTAAAATCAGAAAATGCTTTAAGCCTAGACAGTAAGAGAGGCCTTGGGGAAGTAGTGAGAATTTGGATATTTTCAAGCATGAAGACCTGCTTTGAATAAAGTAGGAGGTTTGGGTAAGCAACAATCATAACAAGACTGGTTAGCGGTGAGGACGTGACACTACAGGCCTCAAGATCAGCATCTTTACCACAAAAGAAAATATACCATTGGGATGCTTAATCCTTAAAAGCTTTTTAACATTAAAAAAATGAAGATATATATGAGCCAGGGAATTCTAGGTCATCCCTGGATACAACAGCTGTTCAAAGGCAGCCTGGGTATGTAAGCCCCTGCTTCAAAAAAGTAAAATAAAATAAGGGGCTGAGCAGAGATCCACAGCTCTGGGCTGAGGTCCTACAGTCCAGCCAAAGAGGGAGGAGGGAGGGATTATATGAGCAAAGGGGTCAAGGTCATGATGAGGAACCATAGAGACAGCTGACCGGAGCTATTGGGAGCTCACTGATGCTGGATTGTTAGCTGGGAAACCTGCATGGGACCAAACGAGGCCTTCTGAATATGGATGACAGTTATGTGGTCTCTGGCAGTGGGACCAGAATTTATCTCTAGTGCATGAACTGGCTTTTTGAAACCCATTCCCTATAGAGAGGTGCCTTGTTCAGTCTTGATATAGGGGGGAGGGGTTGTGTCCTGCCTCAACCTGATATCCCAGACATTGTTGACTCCCCGTGGGAGGCCTTATCCTCTTTGAGGAGTGGATGGTGGGGTTGGGTAGGGGAAAGCTAGCCGGGTGAGTGGAAGTGGGGAGGGAAGGGGAACTGTGGTTGGTATGTTTGAAAAAAAAAAAAAAAAACAGGCTGGAGAGATGGCTCAGAGGTTAAGAGCACTGACTGTTCTTCCAGAGGTCCTGAGTTCAGTTCCCAGCAACCATATGGTGGCTCACAACCATCTATGATGAGATCTGGTACCCTCTTCTGTACACTGTATACATAATAAATAAATCAATCTTTAAAAAAAGAAATCTTTTTAAATAAAAAAAAAAAGTTTAAGAAAGAAAAACCTAACCAAGAGTTTGAAAATTAAATAAGGTGGCTGGAGAGATGGCTCAGCAACTAAGAGCACTGGTTGCTCTTCCAGAGGACCCAGTTCAGTTTCCAGCACCAAGATGCCAGCACACAACCATCTAAAACTTCAGCTTCAAGGGATCCAGTACCCTCTTTGGCCTACAGTGGGCATCAGGCACACACATGCATACATACAGGCAAACACACATAGACATAAAATAAAACTTTAAAGAAAATCTAAACACATAAAATGAAATATAAACGCCCTGGATTGTAGCTGAGTGTCTGTGCTGGTCTGAATGAGAAAGTCCCCCACAGGCTTGGGTGTTTGAACACCTGGTCTCCAGTAGATGGTGCTGTTTCAAGAGGTTATAGAGCCGTTAGCAGGGGGAGCCTTGCTTGAGGAAGCATGTCACTGGGGTAGGCTTTGAGGTCTGTTAGCCCTGCCCTACTTCCTGTTTGCACTTTCTGCTTCCTGTTTGTCGATGGAAAGGTAATCAGCCAGCTTCCTGCTCTAGCTAGCATGCTGTACCTTCTATTAGCAATGCATCTCAGAAAGGAAAGGTATCCTGGCACACCTGTATGACTTTCCTAGTAAAAGTAAACTAAGCAGGAAACTCCATAGTGACACTTACCCAGTAGAAGGGGAGAGACAAGTGGTTAGAGCAGGAAGAGGAGAAAATAGTCAGAGAGGTGCAGGTGTCTTAGAAAGATTTGCACATGTGGTGAGGCCCTGAAGGACAATGCAGGGAGTATGCCCATGTGCTGGGCAGCCTAAAAGGTCAGAGATGAGAGACTTAAGTCCCCTGAGGCTATGAAGAGAGAGAGAGTTTTGAGTTTGGGTGATGAGACTGGCAAAAGTGTAACGCTACCCAGACAATAGAGGAACAAGATGTAGGTCCCTAAAACTCCACCAGGACTAAATAGGTGGCCCCAGTGTCCAGAAGGAAAGAGACAAATCACTCTGATACTGTGATGCCTACCTGAGGCTCCCAGTATGAGATGGCAGTGGTCAGGTCACATGAGGGACATGGGGGCAGTCAATACCCCAAAGGTCTTCTTGATGGTACCCTGGACATGGTCTTGGTGGTTTATGAGGTATCAGACAGGTCTGGGCCCAGTCCCTCTCTTGACTGCATTTGAAACAGGGACCTGGAGGTCCTCAGGCTTTAGAGGTTTGGACAGTTGCTGTGGCCAGATGAAAGGCTTTCGCTGGAATAAGATATTTTAGTCTGGGGGATCTTTCATCACTCCTGTGATACATCACCTCCATGGTACATCACCCCTATGGTATATCACCCCCGTGGTACATCACCCCTATGGTACATCACTCCCGTGGTATATCACCCCCCGCGGTACATCACCTCTGTGGTACATCACCTCTGTGGTACATCACCTCTGTGGTACATCACCCCCATGGTACATCACCCCTGTGGTACATCACTCCCGTGGTATATCACCCCCGCGGTACATCACCTCTGTGGTACATCACCCCCATGGTACATCACCCCCATGGTACATCACTCCTGTGGTACATCATCCCCGTGGTACATCGCTCCCGTGGTACACCTTAAAGGCTATTGTTAGGACTTCTCCCTGTGGAGACGGGGTCCTTTCTCTAGACATCTAAGGTTGGCCTAATATCAGGGAAACTCTGGGAGAAGGTCATAAGGAGTTGATTCCATCTATGGTCTTGGCATCCAGATTGATATATTGTAAGAGGATCTTTGTAAGGCGGTCTAGAAATTGAGATGGATTATTGTGTTTGTCCTGGATGATCTCTTGGATTTTTCCATAATTTATCTCTTTAAAGGTGGCAAGTTACAAACTGATCTCTGGCCTCCTGGGGTATTGTAATTTCATTCAGAGTCTTGGTCAGGGACTGCCTCAGCCCTGACTGGGTGGGAAGCCTGTCACTGAGAAGAAAAGAGAAACCAGGGAGGCTGGAGAAGAAGAAGGGGTTGAAGCTTGTTATGGTGTAAGAACCACCTGGCTTGGGCCTCACAGCTAGACCGAGTTATGTTTTCTTAGGTGGCTTTATCATGTGGTCCCTTTCATTAGGATGGGAGTGAGGTCACATGGTAAAGTTTATTCTTTCCTACTCTAGCACAGGTGGCTGTGAGCTACATGGCTACCTCCATGGTGGGGGCAGCAGTAAGGTGGCAGCAAGCCATATGTTTCCTTTAAGATGACCTCTGTGTAGATTTCTAACTATCAATCCTGGTGTTAAGAGTTTTAAATTAATCCTTTTGTTACAGATTTTACAGGGTTTTAATCAGACCCAATGTGCTTACAAATCTTGAGGTACAGGAAGTTTACACAATAGTTTTACAAATCTTGAGATAAGATTTACACGTTAGGAAGAGTTTTAGAGTTAAACCCAAAGCAGAAGAGCATGAGATGCGTAGCAAAGTCCCCGTTGGGAATAGTGTGGCCCTTTGTTTTCTTTTGCTATCCTTTCTCTCTCACACAGCAGGAGGCTCCCCTGATAGGAACAGAGATTGTGGAAGAAACCTTTAAACAAGCATGCTTGAATCTAGAGGAGGGGGACCATACCCTAACTCTAGAGGCAGATTTTAATTCAAGTTGAACAGCATAAAACAACAGTCAAATGCCACTCACAGGAAAAAGATACCCGAATCCCTGTTGAACTGAAGCTGGTAATCTGAGAGCGAAGAAGTTTTAGAGGCAGGGAATGTCTGAGTCCTGGCAACAGACAGACACTGCTGGAGGAAGCCGGGGGACGCACCCAGTAGTGAAAAGTGTGTGCAGGGTGCCAGCATGTTGCAGGGCGTCTACTCCTTTGCTCTCTCCCCTACTAGATCTCACTCCAAGCTCCCAGTTTGCAACAAACTTACAGACCCACCTATGGTAACTTAAAAGACCCGACATTGTGGAGTGGCTAGATAAGAAAAATCAGAGCTTAGAGCTGAGGAACGAAGTGGAGATTTCTTTCCATTTCCCCAAACACACACAGTATTAGTAAAGGTCCCAAAATATTAAGATCTAAGGTGCTATTAGGTAGGTGGCCCTTCGAATTGATTATCTAAGGGCATTAAAGCCAAATTTTATTGCAAAAGTGAATAAATTTAGGGCCCTTCAGGTCCAGTGTCATGTGGAAATGCTGGGGGTTTCCTAAGAGGCATCAGAAGGGGGAAAGAGACGGTACAGAAGACATGTTCCCATGGATGAGGACAAAAGAAATACTCACTGTAGCCTGTAGTTGTGGGCACCCCCAGGACTCAAGGACCAAGCTGCTCAGTGGGTGGTCCCCACACTCAATGCGGGTTAGGGGTTTAGTCTGGCTAAGCCGGCAGAGAGACTCGTGGTGGTGCCCGGGGAAGAGGAAAGAACGAAATTTGAGCTCTAGGAGAAGAGAACTCTTCCATAGGAAGGGGTCAGGGAATTGGTTCACAAAAGCCATGAGGGCCTAAAGGAGCTGTGGGATTATGAGCAGCTCCGGAGAAGGTTGGAGAAGACGGTAGGGAGGGACTGGAAGCTGCAGGATTCCAGCTCCAAGGCGGGTAGGATGGGGTCAGATGAAGGCGGCCAGCTGTAGCCTTAAGACCATAGCTGGGGGTGCCTCCGCCTCCAGGAGTGCCAGAGGGATGCTGGTGGGTGGGGTGCTGAGCAATCAGTGAGCCGGAGGGGAGTCTGTTGCAGGTGAACTAGACCATGAGGGAAAATAGGCACCAGGAGAGTCTATCCGAGTCACGGAACCAAATGTAAGCATTACAGCTCAGATGGATAGAAATCCGGGCAGCCGGAAGCCAAGGAAAGTCACACCACACAACAAACCTCACACAAGAGATTTATTGGGAAGGATAAAAGGATGGCTGCCTCTGCCCCAGTGAGAAACAGCAGAGGACTGAACAGGATACAGGCTTACATAGGGTTTCTCAGAGTGATGCTTTCCAGGGTTTCACATCCAGAGATCTGTAGGATGGGGGCAGAGTCCGGCAGTTAGGGGTCCTTAGGGAGGGGCTCACGCCTTCTCTGACAATGAACTAGATCTAATCCTTCGGAGCCTCAGCCTAAACAAATTCTTTCTTCCACAAGTTGCTTTTGGTCATGGTGTTTATGACTAGCAACAGAATAACTGGAGTGTTGTAGAACTTTTATCTAACATATGGAGAACTCTAAGCCTGAGCTCCAGTGTGGAAGGAAGGAAGGAAGGAAGGAAGGAAGGAAGGAAGGAAGGAAGGAAGGAAGGAAGGACATACTTAAGGCAATAAAATTATATAACTTTAATCTTAAGCGTATTAACAAAGTCCATAAACGATAAACTGATGGGCCCTAACAGATTGGGACAGGAAGGGTTGCTAAAATGTAAGGTGCCAGACCAAAGGGCAGAGTTGGGGACAACGGAGGAAATGAGGCCCAGAGATGCAGTGCTTACTGTGAACCGTAAGGACCTGGGTTTGGACCCCAGCACCCGGGTAACCAGTCAGGCATCACATGCAGACCTATGGGGAAAGGGTTCCCGGGGCCTACTGTGTCCATCTGAGCCCCCAAATGTGACCTCTAGAAAGACCACATCTCAAAAGAAATAAGTGGAGGGTGATAAAGGATGCCAGACACACTCCTCTGGGCTCTGAGGTTCACAGCCCCAGTTCAGGGGATTCTGTGCCCTCTTTGCTGCTGAGGGCACCACACACACATAGTGCACAGAAATATGTTCAGGTAAAACACCTATCCACACAAAATACTAAAATATTTTTAAAATACCATTAAAAAAACAGAAATTAAGTAAGGCAAAGTGGGGGCTGCTGAGATGGCTCAATGTTTAAAACCTCCGCTCTTGCAGAGGACCTGAGTTCAATTCCCAGTCCTTATATCATGACTAACAACCTTCTAAAACTCCAGCTCCAGGGGACCCAACACCTTCTGCTTCCCATGGGCATGTGGCACACACACATACATGCAAGCAAAGCATACACACAAAATAAATACATCTTTTTAAAGTAAGGCAAATGATCAGAACTTGAACCTGAATAAAGTATAATAAGATTTGTGGGGGGGAGGGGAATAGAGGTCAAATCAGCCAGGATTTCTTGGTTTTGTTACAATTTTTCTACAAGTTTGAAGCTATTTCAAAATAAAAAAGTCAAAATACTATCATTTTTTAAACACTAAAAAATGCTTAGAAACAAATAAAAGCTGAAATACAGACAATTTAAGATAATTTTGTTACTATTAAAAGAGGGCTTCTGGAGGAAAAAAAAGAACATTTCTGGAATTTGTTCCGCCAATGACCTTGGGGTATCTGGCCTGATGGGTGTGGTCTTTTCGGGGCAGTGACTCTTAAAACTGAAGATAGAGTTTGAACTCTTTCTGGTGGCAGAGGAGGTGAAGACTAAGTCAGATGGTGTAAAACAGTGTGTGTTCCATTCCCATCTTTCCTGGGCAAAATGGAAGGACTCTGCAAATGGATGGACCTTGTCCTGTACCTGTGAATCTGTCTCACCATAGGACCCTTAATAAATTGATCTAAATATTCACCTTTGTGGCTCTCGTAACAAGACTTTGCAGTAGGTATGGTGAAAACAGATCTTAGAGGGAACTGGCCGCCTTTATGTGCAATTATCAGAAACCCAAATAAGAAAGTTAGTCACGTGAGCTAAGCAGGGGTGAGGAGGGAGGAGAGGAGGGAGTGTGCAGGCCAAAGAAGGAAGGAAATGAGAAGGTAGGCACTGAGCTCCAGAGCAGTGAGAGATCAGTGAAAACAAAAAACGGAAACCACGTGGAGATGCGGTATTCCAGAAAAGAAAATGAGGAACAGATGCACCCCATTCCGCTCCAGTGTAAGGAACCTGCATCACAGAGACAAGTAAGGGAACATGAGAGAAAAATGTATGTCTGTGCTTCATAAAAATCACATGCAAAGCCTGAGTAAAGAAGTAAATGAAGTCAACTATGGGATGAGCAGATAGGCTAGGGGGAGGGCAGGGATGGGGGGGGGTCACAGCAAGGTGTCTGGGGCCAGAGAGATGGCTCAGCAGCAATGACTGCCCTCCCACAGGACCTGACTTCAGTTCCCACCTTCCCTGGTACACACGAGCCCATCCTCTGTGAGCCTCTCTCAGATCCACTTGGATTACTGAGCACTCTCTTCTCCCCTGGTTTCTCCATCTTTTCACAGAGGAGATGCCATGCCCTAATCACAGGATTGTCCTGAGAAAACTGGCTGTGGTGGGGATCATTGTTTGGGAAAATACAGTGACTTTGGATGTCAGTTTTATGTTAAGGGCTACCCTACTCCCCTCCAGACCTCATATGCATGAAAATCATCTAGGGCAGAAGGATCCCACCCACCCACACCTGCCATGGTGAGAGCCCACAGTTTGTATTCTGACCTGTTCCCCCGGCTCATTAGACTCTGGTCTCCAGAGTTCCCACATACAAATGTTCCCCTGGCCCACTGTTTTCCCTTCCCAGTCCTGTTGGATTAAACTCTTCCTAGCTTATCTTTCCTCTTATTCCTTAGGTTTCTTTCTATTTTGTTATTAATTTATTCACTCCTGTGTATGGGTGTTTTGTTGCATATATATCTGTGCACTGGACCCAGGTCCTCTGGAAGAGCAGTCTAGAAGAGCAGCCAGTGCTCTTAGCCACCGAGGCTGCCCTCCAGCCACACACTTCTTTTTCTTGCTGGCCCCTGACATCCCAACTCTAATTCCAAAAGCAATTCCTCAGACCAACTTTCTACACCCAGCTGGGTCTCCACTGGAAAACAGACATCACCAGATGGTCCCTTCCCCATTGACTCTGTGGAAGAGACCACCTGAACACAGAGCAGTAACAGCAAAGGCCACTACTGTGGGCTCACGGGACGCTGGGGACATTCTTGGCTCTTTACAGGTATGAACTCATTTGACCCTCATAAGATCACTTACAGGCTGGCAAGGTGGGCCAGTGATGAAGGACCTGAGTTCAACTCTTAGAACCACAGGGTGGGAGAAGAGAACCCGCTCCTGCAAACTGTCCTCTGACCTCTAGATGCATGCAGTATCACCTGCCCTCACTGCACATGTATGCACACACACACACACACACACACACACACACAGAGTGTAAACAAAGTGTACTTTCAAAGGCCCTCTTAGGAGCTAAGCTATTGGCCTCTCCCTCTCCCTCACAGGGTGGCCCTAACTCACTACAGCTTAATTTCTTCTTACAAATTATAATTCCAAAAGCTCCTCCAACTGTTTCATGGAGATGGGAAATCAGGAGGTGCCGTTGGCCATGTCACAGGAGAGGGTCAATTCTGCCACAGTGTCACCTTCAAAGCACAGGACAAACTTAAGGAAAGCCAATAATTCCACAGGTTTATTTCTTATATTATTTCACCTATGACCCTCTACCCTCTGTGATGGAGTGGGGCCTTCTGGAGGGCCCTGACTCCCCTCCTCAGATCAGGTCACCTCAGAGAACAGTCTGGAACAGTGACGTGATTATGATTACCCCAAGCTGCTAGTATTTACATGGGGAAGGGGAATGGAGTACAAGGATATTATGATACAGAAAGCGGGGTGTCCTGAAGATGTTGGGGGCCATGGAGGCATTCTCAAGAATCCGAATATCCTTCTCAGTGTGTGATTGTGCCCTCTAGGGTCGCCCTGCAGACAATAGGAACCAGTGAGAAGGGATGATACATGATAACATTTGTCTGTGTGACCACCCAGAGCCCTTCAGATACATTATCAAATGCAAATACCCAGCTACCAACAACTAAGACAAAGGAGCTACCTGCAGCCACTCCCCATGGGTACTCTGAGGGTTGATGGGGTGGGAGGAAGCTCAGGCTTCCTTATTCCCTTTCTAGAACCATCACAGCTTGAGTGATGTCTTAGTTAAACCACCCCCTTCATTAAAAAGACCCTCTTTGGCCCTTACAGTGAGCACCATTAACTGAACACAACACCCCACCCATTCTGAGGACCAGTGAGCCACAGACAACAGGAACATCACCTTCTGGGTAAGTGGATCCAGGGACAGGAATATAACCTAGAAGAGGAAGACATTGATTAGGCTGAAAGAATCTAGCAACATTCTTCACAACAGAAGAAGGCAGGAAAGAGAAAACGGATCACAGACAGGAAGTGAGAGCGACTGAAGGTGGAGGAGGATTGGGAGCACCCAGGGGATCACTCACCGGAGGAGCGAGCCTTCCGCCAACTGAACAAACCAAGACAGAAGATGATGATGCCCAGGCCCAGGGTGACTGCAGACACAGAAACCTTCACCGTCTGGACAGGGGACAGCCCAACTGCTGCAAAGTAATGGAGAGTTCTTAGAACTGATGTCCGTCCACAGCTTAGTCTCAAACAACTCAACTTACTTCAACCAGCACCTACAGGGTCAAAGATCTCAATCCCAGCCTGAAGGGCTCAGTGCTCGTCAATTCCCAAGAAAAGGGCTTTCTTTACCCACACCATTCACTTCCGGAATAGCCCTGGGGAAACTGCCTTCCCAAAGGTACTGCCCAGTTTCCACCCCCCCCCCCCCCCCCCCCCCCCCCCCCCCCCCCCCCCCCCCCCCCCCCCCCCCACACACACACACCACACACACACACACACCACACACACACACCACACACACAGTAGTGTTAACTTTCATCTTTGCTTTGAGCATCTTTTAATTAAAAAGCCTCCAAGGTTCTGTAGTATGAGTCCCCACAT
Organism: Sigmodon hispidus; assembly: GCA_004025045.1. Taxonomy (NCBI): domain Eukaryota; kingdom Metazoa; phylum Chordata; class Mammalia; order Rodentia; family Cricetidae; genus Sigmodon; species Sigmodon hispidus. Next base: position 20,758 of record PVIH01009353.1, on the reverse strand, counting down.
CCACATTGTCCATGTCTCCCCACAACTCTTCGCCACACCACTTACCAGAACTGTTCCCACACCACTTACCAGAACTGTTCCTGCTCTGGACTAAATCCCACCTGGATTCTTACCCCAGCATCCAAAGAACACCCAAAGGAGACCGACCCCAGAAAGCTCAAGGACACCGACCCCGGAAAGCTCAAGGACACGTGCCCCACTCTCCTCGTGTTTCCCATCTGTGCTAGTTTTGTGTCAACCTGACTCAGGCGAAAGTCATTTGAGAAATGGGAACCTCAATTAAGAAAATGGCTCCTGGGGCTGGAGAGATGGCTCAGCAGTTAAGAGCACCGTCTGTTCTTCCAGAGGACCGGGGTTCGATTCCCAGCACCCACATGGCAGCTAACAACTGTCTGTAGTTCCAGTTCCAGGCAAAAAACACCAAGGCAAATAAATAAATAAATAAAGTTTAAAAAAAGAAAAAAAAGATGGCTCCATAAGGTCAGGCTGTAGGCAAGCCTGTAACGTATTTTCTTACTCAGTGATTGACAGGGGAGGGCCCAGCCCGTTGTGGGTGGTACCATCCCTGGACTGGTGGTCCTGGGTTCTACATGAACACAGGCTGAGAAGGCTGAGCAAGCCAGTATGCATCACTCCACCAAAGGCTCCTGCTTGAGCTCCAGTCCAGACTTCCTTCAATGATGGGCCAATGTAAGTCAAAGAAACCTTCCCCGCCCCCAGCTTGCTTCTGGTCATGGTGTTTCATCACAGCACTAGTCACCAGGACATCATCCCCTTCAGGCACTCCTCCTGACTTTTCCTAGCTGCCCTTCTCTGTTCTCATTTTTTCCTTTCTTCTCTTCCAATAATCTCCAGATATATACGTACCCCCTCATTACCTCTAAGTACCCCCAGTCCTCTGGTTCAAACAGTGTCAATGAGTTATTTATTAATCAGCCCTTTGACATGTCTAAAATGTCTACCAGCTATGGCTTATTATCCCCGTAGGCTCAAAAAGCCTGCCCAAAATTCAGCACATCTCTATACTGAAAGAAAATCGTATCTTCTTCAATCTTTATCTTTTTAATTCCCAGTCCTGGACTGCCAAGGTGGCTGAATATTAGAAGAACTAGAACAGCGAATCCCAGAGCTTTGTTCCAGAAATGTTATCAAATCTACATTCTACAATCAGCCTCCTTTCTCTCCGTCAGACCAATGAAAGACATCCAGCCACAACTGCAGAGCCATGGCTGACTCCTCCTCAGTCCATGACCTTCACACTTCCCATCCATCCCCTGCTCTACTACGTACCAGACATCCATGCATGTCTCACCCTGCCAAAATATCAGTGACCCTTTCCCAACCACCAATGGCCAGTTCCCATTCACTTACTCCAGTCCTGACGGACTGGCTGGGAGGTCCCACTGTGCTGGACCACACAGGTGTAGATGTCCCCATAGGAGGGGGTTAAGGCTAGGTAGGAGACAGTCTGGTACGTCCAGTCTCCATTGGGCTGGGCAGTCCTCTCTTTGGCATTGTGGGGCATGATAAGTTGCCCATTTTTCATCCATGTGATGGTCACGTCCGCTGGATAGAAGCCCCATACATAGCAGGCCAGCATCACAGGCTCCCTCGTGTTAAAGGGAGCAGTTTGAGCTACCTGAACAGATGGCGGTCCTGCATGGGAGAAACAGTTATGGTATGAAGGAAGTCCCATTTCATCCCTTCAAAGATTTTCCAACCAACAAGGAAAAGAGACAGAACGCGCTCCACCTCACTGGGTTTTTCTTAGTCTCTGGAAGCCACTTTCTTTTCTCTTCCAAAGTCATGTTTGATCATAATTGGTAAATGCCGTCTGGATATTATCTGTGTTTATCTCACATGGAAACATGCTTGTGTGTTTTCTGAGATGGGGTCTCATATAGCCCAGGCTGGCCTCTCACTCACTATGTAGCTGGGGATGGTCCACCGCAAGCACTGGTACTGCAGGCCTGCACCATAAGCCTGGCAGTAGGATTAAGATTGCCATCTTCTACTGGTTTATCTGTCCAAGTGACTCACCTGCTTCCCTCTATGAGAATATTTTTTGAGCAATATTTTAAGTGAAAATCCAAGAAATTATGTTAAAATACAGTCTCCCTTAGCTTTACCCAAGGTCTTGTCTCCCTAGTTAGAGTGGTACTCGGGGGCTTGTGGCCAAGTAGTACTAAGAATGTTGTTCAGAAACCATATCTGATGACACAGTACTCTGACCTACAGAGATCTTCAAAGTTACCTTATACAAATTGTAAGCTGAAATAAAGAAAAAAAAAAAAGTGAAATAACATTTACAAAAAAAAAAAAAAAAAAAAAAAAAAAAAAAAATAAAAAAAAAAAAAAAAAAAAAAAAAAATTGTAAGCTGTTCTCGCTGTAAAGGATTCGAGGAACAGAGATGACATCAGAATCTCTGGAACACCTCCAGATGTCCCATGCCTGCACCCATTCCAAATATGAGCTAAAGAACCAGAAACAGGGACTGGAGAGATGGCTCAGCGGTTAAGAGCAATGAGTGTTCTTCCAGAGGTCCTGAGTTCAATTCCCAGCATCCACATGGCAGCTAACAACTGTCTGTAATTCCAAGATCTGACATCCTTACACAGTTATACATGCAGGCAAAAACACCAATGCACATAAAATAAAAAATTAAATATTTAAGAAACAGAAACAAGCCAGGCTGGGACCCAGGCCTGTAGTCCTAGCTAACTGGGAGGCTGGAACAGGAGCGGTACAAGTTCAAGGCCAGCGTGGGCAACGTAGGGAAACCCTCGGAGCAAAGAGGAGAAAGGAGGCTAGGACATAACTCAGTGGCAGAGCGCTGGCCGGGCTTGTACAGGGCCTGCATTCAATCCCCATGAGTGAAAAAAAGGCTTTAACTAAAATAAATAAAAAGAGACACAAACATTTTGGGGAAAGTCATTGGGGGTTTTCTGACTTGGGTCTGCACCCTAACGTGCTTTGGCTCCTGCTCTGGCCTCATACAGCTCCTTCTCTACACATCTCTTCACACTTCCCATCCTCCATCTTCATTAGCCACACTGTCGCCTAGATACCCAGCCTCCCTCTTCCTACATTCCAGTTCCACCACACACAGTTTCTTCCTGCTTAGGTATCAATCCCTCTGATGATCAAGAATCTCCTTGTCCTCTGCCCTCCCGACCGACCCTTCACATCCCCTCTGCTCACTCGTTCTGTGGGTCAGTGCACCCCAGAAGGGCTTGGTATGCACAGCACAGTCCTGAAGACCATTGCTCAAGCGTTGGAGAAGTTTCTCATCTGCGTTGAGTTGATTTGAAATAAATACAGCCAATTGATACAGCACCCCAAATTCACAGGGGACTATTTTTCCTGCCTCTGGGTCCCAGCAGGCCAGCAGATCTTTGTTAAAGGCGATACAGTATGTGAAGTCATTCACTGTCCCATTATCATCCAGCAGGCAAGTGCTTTCCACATGAGCCACAAAGCCACCTGGAGGAGCCAGAAAAGGAAAGACAGATCAGTGTCTGCTTGTTGTATGGCAAATACCATCTCTGCCCTTAGGAACTGACACAAAGTTCCTAAAAACCTGTATAACTGTTTGATTGGTGGGAATAGGGAGATGTATTTTCTGTCTCGATATCTGCTCCTTAACTTGTTTCCCAACATAGCTCTAAATCTCTAGGGGTTGGGAGACCACAGGGTCTTCTGTTCTAATGAGGTCAATCTTGGTGGAGCCCTGGGGTGGGGCCTGTCAGTGGAAAGAAGCCGAAGACTTATATCCCCATCCTCGCATAGCAGCTGGGTGGGGACTGGAGGTTATTTGATGAAGTTGTGAGGTTTTGACACCTTTCCAGTCAGTAAACATACCTATATGCTGGGGGAGTGGCATACCCCACCTCCATGGAGGCAGAAGCTACTGCACCTGGGGTCTGTCTGTAGTAAGAAGTTTCTGACGCTGCCTTGCCCCAAGGTCCTGACCTGCATTTCCACAGCAGCTTTGTCCCCAATAATCACACACAGGCTTATATTAATTCAAGCTGATTGGTCTATGGCTCAGGCTTATTACTTACTAACTCTCATATACTTTAAGTCAACCAATATTTCTATTTATGTTTGGCCACATGGCTTGTACCTTTTTCCTCAGTACAGCATTCTTGTCTTCTTTCCCCTGTATCTGGTGGGCATCTCTGCTCTGCTCTTCTGCTTCCCAGAATTCTCCTAGTCTGGTTGCCCCACCTCTACTTCCTGTCTAGGTACTTGATCAATCAGCATTTTATTAAACCATTAGGAGTGACAAATATTTAGAATGTACAAGAAGAGCATAGTCCCATTGCACCCCTCAAAGTATTCCTCGTGGGTCTGGAGATGTGGCTCAGTGGTTAAGAGCATGTGCTGCTCTTACAGAGGACCCGGGTTCTGACTGGAGCACCCACAGCCAGAAGCTCCCTATTGCAGTAATATTTATTTGTAATATATCATATAAAGTATTAATATTTATTGAGGGGTATATGGATGCTCACAATTCAATTTGAACCTTAAGATGATTCTTGGAGAAAACTCTCACGCAGGCTCTGATCTACTCTCTTGAATGCAGGAACAAAACAGGGGCAGAACTTGGTCTTTCCAGGGTCCCAATCGATTTTGGCCACGTTTCATAGGGGTCTTGATTTTTAGGAACTATAAGGTTTCCCTAAATAATACCTGAATCCCACTACATATCCCCCTTTTGTCTAATTAAGAATGTTTTAAACTAAGTATAAGACTATATATAGTAGTAATCATAAGGTAATGTCTAGGGAAGGGAAAGGCAGTAAGACTATATATAGTAGTAATCATAAGGTAATGTCTAGGGAAGGGAAAGGCAGTAACATAAGCAAGGTCGACTACAACTGACAAACAACCAATATAAGGTGTATCTTAAATGTCTAGAATATTGGTCAGTGGTAATGTACAGAGATTATTTTAAAGTTGTTTATCTCAAATAATAAGAATTTAACACTTGAATGTTTTTTGTTAAGGGATGGGATGGTAGTAGCTTTAATTGTTTAGTCTTTAACTCTATGAAGGCCTGAGAAGGAAAATATGTTATCTGAAAGTTAGAAGCATGACAGAGTAACTTTTAAGATTTAGGAGAGGACAGCGACAGACAGTTATCCCGACAGTTACTTAAGGCTTTTTTGTGTAGTTGGAGTATTTATTATTTTGGTTATAGGCCTATGATATCTGACATATCTCTTTAGAAGCAGGGCACTTCTGGAGAAACTGTCTTATTTTATCTAGGCAGGTTTTGACAGTCTTTATCTTTTATGTTGTTTGTCCTGATTGGACAGCATGCATACTGACAGCAGTCAAGGCAAGGCAGGTGTTTTTGCCCAACAGGCCATTGCCAAGGAAGACAATCTCTTTGTGAAGTGTCTTTGATGCCCAACATCATCTTGGGAAAGAATCAGTGATATTAGGAGTTGTTGTTGTGTCTCTCATGGCTGAATTTTGTATAACAAAACGTTAAATGTCATATTTTTTAGGTCTATGAAGTGGTTGAAGGCTCTTGTCTATTTGATATATTTTAGCACATATTTGGGAAACTTAAACAACATGACTATTATATGGCAAACTTAAGTAACAGTGCTTTGTAATTTTTATTATATTAAAGACTGAAGCTTGGGCTGGAGAGATGGCTCAGCAGTTAAGAGCACTGACTGTTCTCCTGGAGGACCTGAGTTCAATTCCCAGCATCCACATGGCAGCTAACAACTGTCTGTAATTCCAAGATCTGACACCCTTACACAGTTATACATGCAGGCAAAACACCAATTCACACAAAATAAAAATAAATATTTAAAAAAGAAAGACTGAAGCTTACATTGTAAGAAGAGGTAATTTATAAACTCGGCCACTGTTTTCATCTACAGTGGTCTTAAGTTTTATGACAATGCATCTAAATGACTGTTCACCAGGCTTTCTTGGCACAGCAACAACAAGCCAAATAAAAAAACAGAAAAGACATTTAAAGTCAACCCTACTTTTCTACCAGCATAATAAAATACAATGTGATTAACTTTCACACTCATCAGAGGCATCTAGTTTGGGAATGAGCTAGAGATTCATGTGCACAAAACTGAAAACAATTATCACCAGTTCCTCTACATGTGAGACTGAGTGACAGGGTAAGCCTGGCTGTCCACTCCAAACTCAGACTTTCAGAGCAGCACATTATTGACAGGAAGATAAAGGGTCAAGCACGTGTGGTAGGCATACTTGTAATCCCAACACTGAGGCAGGAGCATTGCAGTGAGTTCAAGGCTAGCCTGGCTATACAGTGTGACGCTTTCCAATGAAAGACATAAAGAGACAGAGAGACGGGGGGGGGGGGGGGGGGGGGGGGGGGGGGGGGGGGGGGGGGGGGGGGGGGGGGGGGGGAAGGAGGGGGAAGAAAATAGAGTCAAGGGAAAGAGCCAGCCCTGCTCTATGCTGGAATATGCTTGACTTTTGACTCTGTACAAATCTTCAGAGCGCTTACAATATGCTGGGCACCACGCTAGGAACCAGGGTGCTGCAGGACACAGTGCTAACCTATGTCCCAGCGGGGATATCCATTACTCAATCTACAAAGCTGGCTTATTATTAAAATTGTAAAATGCAATCCAAACTGCTGGAGGAGTGGCCACAGCAGGGAGACTGGTTCATCTCCGGCACTCAAACCTGCTAGCAAAAATGAATATGTTTACCCCAGTCAGGAGCAGGGGAGGGAGGGGCCCAGCAGGAGAGAGGGGTGTTCCGAGATGGGAGGGAGAGCTCCAATAGGAGATTCCTTACCTGCTCCCATACAGCCCAGGCTGTGGCCCAGCAGTAGCAGCAGAAGTATAGCCATGTTCCACGCTCTGAAGTTGCAGGAAGGTCAGGCCCCTGAGCTGGATCTTGCAGGGGCCTCGGGGCCTCTCCTGCCCCAGCCTGGACAAACGTCTCCACACACTTAGGAAAGTATGATGCCTGTTGCTCAGATCCCCTGTTCCTTGCTGCAGAAGTGGACCCAAGTCACTCAGCCCCCACTTAGGTCCAAAACTTTCATCTACTAACTTGACTAAATCCTGGGTCCCAAAGAGAAAGTTGTCAGATTAGCTGGGTAGGCGGGTCGGACCAATCACTGAGTGTCTCAGTCTAGCATCATCAGTTACTAGGTAAATCTCTTGGTGTCCGAGGCTTTGAGGACAGAACTGTAAGTGGTTTCGTAAAGTCTGTGGGGGTGAGTTGGTGAAGTAGTCCCAGGATGTGCAGGCCTGACTTGCCCACTGGATTAACTTTCTCTCTCACCCCTTCCCAAAATACCACTTGTAGAAAAACCTTCTCAAGCTGTTCTCTGGCTTATAAAGCTACTAGGACAGTGAGATGTGACACTCTCGTGATTCTGGAAAAGACAGTGTCTATTAAATGCACACATGTTCCTGCATGTAGGTGCTTGTGTGTCTCCAGGCATACATCCACATGTGTGCAAATATATATGAAGGCCACAGGAAGTTCTCCCACCTGGGTGGTCATTGCTGTTCAGACAGGGTCTCTCACTGGCCTGGAGTTTGCCAAGCTGGCTGGGATAGCCAGGAAGCCCAGGGATCTACCTGCTCCTGCCTCCCCAGCCTAAAACCAGAACCACGCACAACCACAGCTGGCTCTTTTATGTACTTGTTTTTGATATGGGTCCTAGGATTGAACTCAGACATTCACACCTGTGTAGCACTTAACCAGCCAAGTCCTCCTAGATCCTAACGTACTTTTTTTTTTCAGTGCTAAGAATTCAACCCAGAGCCTCACACATGCTAGGACAGACCTTAAAAAGCAATTGCCTCTTCCATCCAATTATGAACTACACAATGATAGCGTCTTTTTGTGCATATAAAGCCTTGAACTGACCTCCCTCCACCCTCAAAGAGGGTTGAGGCTTCGTCTTCTCACCTTACTTTCTTTTTCTTTTCCTATTTTGTTTCTAAAGAGTCTTTTGATGTAGCCCTGTCTGACCTGGAATTTTCTATGTAGACCAGCCTGGCCTCCTGAGTGCTGGGGCTAAAGATGTGGCCACCACAACTGTGTCACCTGAGTTTCTGAACCTCTTGGATTTACCTGTGAGCAGAAAGGGGGAAGAGGGACCGGGAAAGACTGGGGAAAGGGGGGTGGGGACAAGAAGGGACCAGGAGGGAGTCGCTGGACACCACACTCTTCCCTGCTATTGCCTGAAGTCCTCGACTCTGGATGACTGTGAAGAAAAATAAAAGTGTGGACCAAACAGAGTGAAGCTCAGTGTCAGGAGCCTTCACTCTGGGTGACTGGCTGACATTAGCTGAATCTGCCCCCATTTCCCAGTCTGCCCCAGTATCCTGCCCTCCTTGGCTATAGATTAACTCCCCATCAGGAAGCGGGAGAAGTGACTGGGAGGCCAGAGTGAATGTGATGGGCTCTAACGTTGTCACAGGCACTATTATAGTCAGAAATACAATATATATGGGGTTGGTTTGGGTTGTAGCTAGTTTCAGAGTTTTCTGTGATCTGGGTCAGTCTTTGAATTCACCGTGTAGCTGAAAATGGCCTTGAACCCCTGATCCTCCTACCTCTACCTCCCACTTGCTGGGATTGATTGCACACGTGAGCAACTACACTCAGCTCTAAGTAGGCACTTTATGTCCTATTTTATTTTATATTGAAATACATTAATCATGTTGCTTTTACAGACTCAAAAACTAGTCTGGAGGTTCATACCCCAAGTTTAGAGGTTTTTAACCCCTTTCCTTATATAGCTCCCACACACACACACACTCACATGCACATACACATAAACCATATACACACTCACACATATACACATGTATAATTACATATGCACAGACCACATGAGCACATACACTACAGATGCAAGTACACACAAATGCACACAGTCACATACACATGCCACACCCACGCCCACACACCACAAGCACTCACTTCATCCTGAGCTGGGATGAACCAAGATAACAGAAGTTAATGACACATCTAAGAAAAGGAAGAAGAAAGGGTCCACAGTCCATCCCAACCCCTCCCCTGCTCAGAGCTCCGTCTGCTCCAGAATGCCTTCCTTCCCTTGCAGGAATCAGGTCTGTGTCTTCACCTCCAGCCCTGACAGAAATCCTGCCATGCATGTCTCTTCCTGTACCCTCGCTGCATAGCCATGGCAGCGAGACCGCGTGGAGTCCCCTCCGGAGTCCACTCTCTGCTCCAGCAGTCAAAGGAGATGTGAAACCTCGTGAGACACCACAGGAAGCAGTAGGAGATTTCACTTCCATATTCGTGAGAATGTAGAGAGGCTTTTAGAGTCAGAACGGAAAACCCAGAGACCTGTGCTCAGCAAAGCGGTTTCTTCTTCCTCGGCCTCTCTTACAGATGAACTGTGTCCTCCTCCCAGTTGGTTCAGACACCTATGCTGTCCTGTCACCTTACCATTAGGCAGCAACAGGACCCCAAGCCAAGGCCACTATGTGAAGACCCATACACTGACTTCTCAGCTCTCCCCTGCCGCTCCACCTTGCCTGGCTCCCACAAGCCTGCAGAGGGCTAACCCTGGGGTGTATGTGCTTCGTATTGTAGGGAATCATTTTCCGCCGCTGGGAAAGATGAGCTCTCGGCCCCCACATCATCCCATCTGAGGCTAAGTGGGAAGTGGAAGGAAGCCTGTTATCAAAGCTAGTTATCAGGAAGCTAAAAGAGAGGTCTGCTCCACAGGCGAGGTGGGGGTGGGCAGGGCGTCATCTGTGGGGGGTGTGGAGGCTAGATTCACATGGAGGGAGAAGGCACTAGCATCCGGTCCTGGAATCATCGCTCAGCTCCCAAACACGGCAGGGCTGTTTGGAAGAGAAGCAGGTGCCAATCTGATGCCGTCACCAGGGTTACACATTAAGGGAAGTTACAGGTGTCGGTTGTTTCCCTGGGAGTGTGGCCTCAACCACATGAATCTCTTCCAGGCAGTTCCTAAATTCATTCCACATAACCTCTCTGCTTGCTCTTCTGGCTTCTAGACATATGGTTTTAACTTAGGGCCCCATTTTATGACAGGAAAAAAAAAAAGTGCTGGACCAGTCAGTCATTGACTATATAAAACCAACAGCTGGGGGACCAGATCACCGGACTCTGACAGCCAACACTAAACAGTTCTGTTCAGGAAGTCAGCTGTATGCAGATTCCACTGGTGAAGGCCAACTGGAAGACTTGTTTTGCTGTTGTTGTTTGCTGTTGTAGTTTGTTTGTTTGTTTTTGAGACAGTCTCCCTGGAGCTGGGATTGCAGGTGTGAGGCCAGCTGCCCGACAGAAGCATTTCAGTCCCTATCCTGAGTCACAGCACAGAATAACATGTCCCCAGAAGTCACAAGAAAAAGCTGAAAACTAACAAAATGGGGTGATGTGCTGGTGGAATCTGGAAGTCCCCGCATTTGGGAGGACATTTTAAGAACCAGGAATCCAGGGTCATCCCAGCTACATGAAATTCTGTCTCAAAATGACAAAAGTTGACCAAAAATGTTTGAATCAATAACTGAAAGGGCAAAGAACTGTGGAAAGGTTCAGCCTTGTGCTCAATACAAGAAAGGCCAGCACCAGCACTCTACCAACACCCATCTCATTGCCAACGACTCCTGGTGATGAGGACAAAGGCAGCCATCTTGCTCTAATAACCATTCTCTGACTGCTGAACTGAAAACTTCAAACTTGGTGGAAAATCACTATCAGGAACCATTATCATGATGAAACCATCACCCTGAAAGGCCTGTCCTTGTAAGAAGGATAGGGTAGGGTCTGGAGGAGCAGGGGCAGGTTCCTCAGAGCTGAGTGCCAGCTGGACCTAGATTTGTTTGAGACCTGAACAAGCTGCAGTGTAGATAGGCAAGGCTACACCAAGGAGAACTGAGGGCGGGATTTGCCCAGGAGTGGGATTCCTGCAGGTTAGCAGCTCTGGGAAAAGGTGCCACATCAGGCGATCCCAGCACTTGGGAGAGGAACAGGAGGACCAAGAATTCAAACTTATCCTCAGCTAAGTTGAGAGTTCAAGGCCAGCCTGGTCTGTGTGGGACTTCAACTCAGAGGAAGAAAGAACACCAGGCTGAGGACACCTCGTGATGCTCTTAGATTAAGTTAGAGTAGCCTAGAATGTTCTCCTCAAGTCCACATCCCTCCACTCTGATGCTCTCAACCTCATTTGATCCCAAAGCTAAGCAGTCAGCTTGGCTCTTACATGGGAGCAAGAATGACTGATGAGAGATGCAAGCAGGATGGTGCCAGCCTGTAATCCCAGCAGCTGGGGGATGCAGGGCAGGGGCTCGTTTCAGCTACACAGCAAGTACAAGGCAAGCTAGGGACCCTATCGATCATATATCACTTGGTAAGTGAGCATTTAATCCAAGCCTGTTATCTGGCAGAGAAGGAATTTGAGGCAGAAGAGGAGTTAGCTAAAGTTAGATACAGCAGGCAAAAATCTAGGAAGGTATCACATCTTTAATTCCAGCACTCAGGAGGCAGAGACAGTAGATTTCTACTGAGTCTGAGGTCAGCCTGGTCTGTGTGGTAAGTTCCAGACTGACCAGAGCCATACAGTGAGACACAGTTACAAAAATTAATAATAACAATAATAATAATCAGTTTTAAGCTTTGATTGGCAGGAAATTGCCAGATAGAATTGAAGTAGAGCTGAAACTAAAAAGCAATATAGACCAGATCCACAAAGGCAAAATGAGAACAAAAACAAAAACATCTCCAAGGGAGAAAATGAAATACTGAAGCTAGAGGTGAAACTGGTGATATACTGTACATTTAATAAAAAATAGTCTGGAATCTCAGAGGACAGAGCCCCTCAAAGAGCCAATCTACAAGGTCAGGAAGTGGTGACCGGCCTTTAAACACTCGGGGAGGTGGAGATCTGGATTCCTGCAAGTTCAAGGCCAAACAGAGCCAGATAGAGGCAGCAGACACCTTTAATTCTAGCTCTAGGAAGGATGAACCAAGTAAAATAGCTAGGTGGAGGCGAAGGAGGGCAGAGTCCAGCTTCACCAGGCACCCCCCCTTTTCCACTGAGGACTGAGAGACTTGGGGTCAGAGGATGAGACAGGCCTAAGGAGTTGGCTGGGTGAGAAGTGGCTGAGGTTTGTGTCTCTATTTCTTTGATATTTCAGCTTTTCCCAAATATCTGGCTCAAACAGAATTCCCACAGTATGAAATGGGCTGGAGAGATAGCTCAGCGGTTAAGAGCACTGGCTGCTCTTCCAGAGGAACCAGGTTTAATTCTAGCATCCACACAGCGGCTCACAATCATGTCTAACTCCAGAACCAGGGGATCTAATGCCTTCTTCTGGCTTCTGAGGGCAGCAGGCATGCGTGTAATGCATAGACATATTGGCAGGCAAAACACCCATACACACACAAGTTTAAAAAAGAATTAAAGATAAAAGGAATGTATTGGTGTCCTTAAGCTTTGTGTTACTGCAATCAAAGAGCAGCAACACTGTTGCCCTGCCCTTTCCCCAGGTGAGACTGTTCTCAGCATTCATGAGGGTTATAACTCCACAGGGGGCACCTCTGTTATCGTCCTTCACTGGGAACTGACAAGCCTGAAGAGACAGCGAGTCCCTCATCCAAGAGCACACAGTGAAACTCGGACAGCCACGCATTCCCAGTCTTTAGCAGTACACGCTCTGCTCTTAGGATGGCGTAGTCCAGGGGAAGAGCCAATGCCTGGGGAGAACTGGGTGCTTCTTCCCTTAGACTCTGATACAATACGAAAAGCAGAGATGGCCTGACCAATACCAAGGTAATTTCATGAGTTAGCCTCAGCTGCCTCCACAGCCACTCCCACATCCCACGGAAAGCAAACGTGTGGGAAGCAGGTGCCAGCAGCGGTCCTGTGCCGCCAGCTCCCACCATCCACCTGGGACAGTTGCCCTAAGAGTTCGTGAGGCCACTGAATATGCGCATCTCCGCCCTCCCACTGTGGCTTTAGGAACTAAAGGGGGTGGGGTGGGACTTCAGTCCCGCACTGATCTGACCAATCAAAGAACAGCTAGAGGCGGAGCCTTCTCCCTGAGCTCCTGTTTTCCCAGGGGTGGAGAGAGCTAAAGTATTCCTCAAGGAAGAAACCTTAAACAGTTTCTGGCAACATAGTATGGAGGAACCAAAAAAAAAAAAAAAAAAACACATGCAGTTTCCTCAACCATTTTATTGTTTTTGGAAAGTCTCTCTACCTTCCTCGCTCATGTACTTCACGCGAACTGATGGGATAGAAGGCCATTATGAGCTCTGCTGAGATCAGGGGACAGGAGGGAGAGGGACTTCCCACTTCCCTTCCGGTGAGCTGTGCCCAGGTTAAAGTAAGCTGAGCCTGAGTGACAAGCCACTCAGTCAGGAGTCCAGAAGCAAATCCAGCAAGTTAAGAAGCTGCAGTGGGCCAGGTAGCGGAGCGGTGGCTGCAGAATGCTTGACTAGTATCGGATGCAGAGGTCAAGCTAATGGTAAGAAATAAGGTTTATTTCTTCCAAGTGGGAAGGTGTGAGGTGGTGGCAGGTGGTGCCCTGAGCTCCTGATCCCGGCTCTTCTGGATGCAGGAGCCCTCAGCCGAGACACCAGCACACTGCTACACATCCTGAGGAGTCCCAGGGAAGACCCTGGGTAGGCACCAGAAGCCTGGGCATCCCTACTGGCAAGGCCTGTGCCGTTCCAAGCTCTGGTCAGGAAGAATCAGTCTGAGGAGAGAACGGGGTGAAGGAGTGTCACCAGGAGGAGGACCCTCTTCCCTCCCCTGCCCCGACTCACAGTACAACCTAGCTGGGTCTTTGTTCTCAGGTCGTCTCCAAGCATCTTTTCTCCCATTTTTACTTATTCTTTGTGTCTTTCACATTATGTATCTCCATCCCATTCAGTTCCTGTCCCTTTGTATCTGCCCTCTGCCCTTTGAAGCTTCTTTCTCACAGGTCCTCGGGTCACCTCACCCCCTACTTGAAGCTATTTTAGCGGTCTCCAATTGTGTGGTTAACAAGGTCCCCAAATAGCAGGACGTAGTCCCGTGGTGCTGAATACAAACCCCCATAGCCAACGGCCTGTATATCACTGTATGCCCTCAAACCAGAGGAGAATCCTGGCACACCCACCTGGCACTCCAGTACTTGGTTCCCTCACTCTCCCAAATGGCTTACCGACCGAGCAAGGCTTCTGGGAGCAGATGAAGAAGACAATGCCCAGGATGATGCCCAGCACACCTAGGCCGAAGGCCACACCACACAGCACGTTCTCTAGGAGTTCTGACGGCAGGGCATTCTGAGGTACTAGAGCAGAAAGGGTGGGTCAGCCTGGAGGCCCAGCTGGGGGACACAAGGGAGAACTGAGGCAGGGAAACCTGATGTCGGCTCGAGTGGACTAAACCGAATATGTCCCGGTAAAACAGGGGAGGCCCTCCTACAGGCCAGGGCCTCCGTCCCCTCCAAGGATCAGACCACCAGGGCAAAGCGCCTCACCCCAGTAGGCAATTGCTGTGTAGCTGTCAATCTCATGTGTCACGATGCAGGAGTAAAGGTCAAAGGGTTCTGGGGTGAAGTTTAAATAGGAGAAAGCCTGAAAGGTGAGCCCACTGACAGCGGAGATGAACGTGGGGCTGGCTCCCTCCACAGAGACGGAGTGATGCTGCCAGGTCACAGTCAAGGTTGGCGGGAAGAGGTTGCTGATGAAGCAGACCAGTGTGTTGGGCTTGCCAAACTCCAGGGGCTTCAGTGTAAACACCTCAGCCACAGGCAGACCTGGAGGGAGGGGGTGCCAGGAAAAGAGGGAAACGGTTATACAGCGAGCGCCACTGTTTGGAGAGAGTTGAGACACGTGGAGGGGAAGACAGAGATGGAGCCCAGATGGAGATGAGGACATCTGGAGCTCCAAGAAGGGACTTCCCAACTGGAACTGCAGCTAGGACGCTGGGGACCCCTCTGCTTGACTCCAGGTTGACCTCTGACCCTGGCTGACTCCCTGTCGGTATCCATGTTGGCAGTTGACCCTGGCTTCTTGTGAAGCTCAAGTTCATCCAGGATTCTCACACACCGCCCTCCCCCCCTCCGGCAGGGCAACGAGGATGCTGGCATTCGTTCTGTGGCCCCTGCAACTCCATCAAGTTTAGTAGATGTCCAGTGCCTAGGACTGTCTCATTCCCACAGCAGACACAGCACACAGACTGTTACAACAGAAAAGTCCCACGCAGAGAAAGGAGGTGTGAAAGACAAGAGATGATGTAAAGGAGGTTAGAGGAAGTGAGGCTGCACCCTCCCCAACTCCACTCCTTGTTCCTGACCTCTGGACACTGGGATTTTCCCTTCTAACACTGAGCCCACTTTCTCGACCATTGTCTTGCAGAAGTTTTTGTCAGATGAAATGTCAGAGGCATCTCCCTGATCCTGAGCCCAGTCGGCAAAGTCAGGCAGCCGGGGTACGCGGGTGTTCTGCGAGAAGTCATAGGAGAAAAGCTGGTCCTCATCATACGACTCGGAGAGTCCTATGTCGGGATTCCAGTCCTGGCAGAATATGGTGTGCCGGAATGTGTGGTTCTGCAGGTCATCCCACACTGGAAGATGAGCTGCAAAGACATGGTTGAGTTCAGGGGCTTTCTCTCTAAGGCAGAAAACAGTAAAGTCTCTATTTTGGAGTTTCATAGAGATGTGGCCTCGCCCCCTGCACCTGCTACTTAGGCTCATCCTCCCAGTGCGGCAGAGGGAGGGAGAAGAAATGAAGGCATCTTCCCAGACATCCTTACAGATAGAAAAACAACCGTCTACACCTGTGAAGAGCAGAGCTGGGCATGGGGACACACATCTGTGATGCCGGTACTTGGGAGGAGGTGAAGGGAAAGGCCTGATTAGGAGTCCAAAATCAGCTTCAACTTCACACAGCCAGCCTGGGGCACGAGATTCTCAAAAAAATTAAACAATAACAACAACATTCACCTGAAATGTAACAGAGTTGCAACTATGTCCCTGGGTGTGGCTATGCAAACATGGGCCCACCGACTCTCAAGGAAAGTGCTCACACAAGGGCCCCCCCCTTCCCTTTCATCCCACAACTCTGCCTGCTGTCCTGCTAATAAACTCTAGAGAGGTATTCCTGGTGTTGAGATTCCATTCATGCGCCACGTGCCAAAAACTAACACCTGGTATATGGCAGCTTTTCTTCCTATTCCCTTGTGTTCTTGGAAAAAGGACCTGATCCATCACTGCCACCACATGGATCAGTCCAACTTTTCAGGAGTTGCTCTATTGTTCAATATTTGTATCAATTAGTGTTTTATATAAGCCCCTTATTAAATATTAACCTCTTTATATAACCAGTTCTGGTGATTAATTCATACTTTAATGTGCTAGGGTTATGTAGCAAATATGTATGCCAAAATAGGCCCAGTCACAGGTTTTTATACCATTTCAGAATGTTCAAATAGCTTATTGCTATATATTATATTATTATAGTTATATCAGGTAGGAATGGATTTTAAAAGGCTATATAGTAGTCTTTAACATTTTGAAAGCTAGTTTTACACAGTGAAGCTAATGAGATAATGCATTTCATCCTTTATTTTCCTACTCTGACCAGGGAAAGAAATCCATGGATTTTAGACTTTGCTTTTGCCTTTTGCTACTTTACTGTTTCCTAATAAGCAGTTGTTTGCCACTAAGACTGAAATTTCACTGCACCAAGTTGATAGTTTGTACTAACCTAATAAACAATGTACTCCAAGGTTATTTTAACAGGTGAAATAACTAATTTCAGAAAGGAACCATCTGTTTTCCACCATATGGATAAGATAAATTTAATGTTAATTACTAAACAGGCAAAACTTTTCTGTTTCTAAATGTCTTATACATATTTCTATGCCTTTTCTACATTAGTTTTCTTACTTTGTTCTTATACATATATGTCTGAGTTAAAATACAAAATAATTTTGCTAGACTATAACAGAATACTGTAGCATATATACAATAATATAGCATGTATAGATTCCGGAGACATATACCCTAAGATGTTGTTAAGATGGAGAATATTGGCAATATAATGTAAAGAAACAAACTGAAAAATAAAAAGAAACTTATTATGTGTTAGCTATCTTTGAGAAAGAAAACTTAGGGTTCTGGAGTAGAAAAGATATCTGTGGTCTTACCAACACTGCATAACAACACATGTAGAAATACTGACCTACCTGGGAGTATGTTTCCATGGTGGCAATAGTGCTCTGATGTTGCTGGATAATAAGTTGTCCTTGGATTTAATGCCTATTTTTTATGATGGAATTGAGTCCTAAAACTATATATTTGATTAAAAGGTGAGACCTGAGGAGGTCATAGCCCATAAGGTAGGATCCACTATTGTTACTTTATTAACATATCATCAAACTGCCTGGTAAATATTTATGTTTTAATATATTTTAATTGTTCCTTTGATAATTTCATGAATACATATGATATATTGTGCTAAATATTGATCATATTTAGCACAGCACTTCTGCCACTAAAATTATTACTCTTTGGACTAGATTGCTTTTTACACTGGGAAGAGAAGCTTCATTTTTATAGTTGGGTAATAGTACAGAGAATAATCACAAATGGTTGAAAATAAGTGACTGTGCATTCATGCCTATATGGGGCATCTTTATCAAATCCCCTTCTGTATCTCAGACAACATTACAGAATAGGGCCAGAGAGTCTAAGAGCTAGAGGACAGTGAGGAATGATACAAAATGTTGTCTCCTAAATATGATGTGTTTATAGCACTTGAGATTTACAGAAACTGGTTATGCACAAAGGACATGCACATAATTGAAGCATGTGGGGAAGAGCCATGGCCTCTCCCACATCATAATGTAGCCCTAAGCTACCAAGTCACACATGTGAAGTAATGCCACCTGGCATCTCTTGCAGCCTCTCCCCTGACTAAACACCCCAGACCATGCACTGACAGACCCCAGGGGACCTGAACCCCTGGCCACAGGAAATAGCAATCTGCTTTGAAACTCCTGGCAGCAATCCCCCAGACAGAAAGGACCTTTTCAACGAACATCTAGAATAACACATACACACTGTGAGGGGATCTTCAAGGTTGCATTTACATCCAGCCCCAACTGTCCCTGAAAAGAAACTAAGAGACAGACTAGGGTGTGATCCTGACTGGAGGAACATTTGCCACCAACCGGGTCTTGCTATGTAGCTGAGGCTGACCTTGGACTCTCTCATTGTGCCTCCACTTTCTCAGTGCTAAGATCGCTATCCTGCACCACCACATTAGCCTAGGCAATAGCTCTTACTTTGTTCTAGACGACCCCCACCCCGTTATTTTCCTACATTGTGAACTTTCACAGGTCTCTTAAGTCACCTGAGTTTTTTCTTCATCTGAAAAGTGGCTAGCACACAGATGAAGCGTGTGAAATGTCAGTTGTTTGCCATTCGTGAACAGCAGCCCTCTCCCCAAGTCTTTTACCACTGCCACAGAGCGCCTCCTGGCCTTCATCAAGTCCAAGGCTCGTCTTCACTGCCCTCGGATGCAAAGGGGAGTCAGTGTCTTACCTTCGGGCACTGCCCAGGATTGGGGCAGCAGCCATAGAAGGGACAGCAGCTGCAGCAGCTGGGATCCTGGCTTCCGCTCATGGTCCATACCTTCACACCCTCAGTAACTGGGAGCTACCACTGAGTCCCCATACCCAGTTCCCTTCGAGATCCACATCAGGTTTCCACAGAGCATCTCCAATAGCTGGCCATCTCATTTAGGTTAAACCAATCACAGAAGGGTAGAGTTTGACATCATCAGTCACTGAGGAGACACTTGGGGCCAGCAACCTCTTCAAGATTTGACTCCAGGCCAGCTGGGTGGAGGCGTCTGGCGGCTCAGGAGACCTCTGCCTCCTGGTGGAAGGACGCACTCCAGCAGGTGGCTGTCTGGATCTTTCCAGCAGTGCTGCCTGGCCGCGGAATGTCATTATGGGGTTGAATTGTACTGAATAGGGGCCTCTCATCTTAGGCTGCATCTGCCATGCGTCAGTACTTACAATCAACTTCAGCCTGAAAATATCCAATAGAAAATTCCAGAAACAAATATAATTTGGGGGTGGGTGGGGTTGTTATGTTGTTTGGGGTTGGGGAGAAAGACAAGGTCTCATGTATCCCAGGCTGGCCTAGAACTCATTATGAACATGACGACCTTGAATTTCTAATCACTCAGGCTCCACATACCCAGGCAAGCACCATCATACCTGGTTTATCCTGTGCTGAGGACTGAACCCAAGGCTTTGCAAGAAGGGTTGAAAGAGGGTCTCACTGTGTAGTGAAGGCTGTCCCAGAATTCACTGCGACCCTCAAGCCTTGGCAACCATAGTGCTGGGATTATAGACGAGCACCATCATGCCTGATTCATTTGGTACTGGGAACTGAACCCAAGATTGGGGAAGGCAGACATGGACTCACTATGTAGCCCAAGCTGGCCTCGAATGAATGGTTTCTATGACCCTCCTGATGCTGGGGCTGCAGGTGGGGGCCACCACACCCAGCATAACAAGTTCTGCATTATTCTGAGCCCCTTGTGAGAACTCACTTTGCCTCACTCCATCCTGCCAAGTAGATTGTCCCTGCGGTGAGGGCCTGCCTGTGTTCTTATGACCTCTGTTTAACTAAGAATGGCTCCAAAGGGCAAGAGGGGAGGAGGATACTTGGAAACATCAAAGGTCAAGCTTTAAAAGGCTTCCTGTAGGTGAGGAGGTGAGAACTGAAGCTTAGGAAAGACTGGAAAGTGGCTGACTGTTACACAAGACTCTGTGTGAGAGAGAGTGAACAAGGGTATGCATGCACCTGTGTGCAGTTGAACACATGATATGACACATATGTGGAGATCAAAGAACAACTCTGAGGAGGTTCTTCTCTCCTTCCCCTGTGGGGTCCAGGAGTCAACAGGTGGCAAGCTTTACCCAGAGCACACTGAGCCATCTTGTTGGTCCCTCTATAATAATATTGTTATTGATACTCCATCTGATTGCTGTTACTGAATATGCTTTATTATATATTTGGAAATGCACTGCATATGTGCACACAGATTGACTGTTAGTTCCTTATAATGTGTGTGCACAGATATGTGTGTGCTAGTTCTCTGCACTGTGTGCACAGATAGGAGTGTGTTAGTTCCCTGCACTGTGTGCACAGATATGTTAGTTTCCTGCACTGTGTGTGTGCACAGATATGAGTTATTTCCCTGTACTGTGTGCACAGATGAGTGTTAGTTCCCTGCACTGTGTGTGCACAGATATGAGTGTTAGTTCCCTGCACTGTGTGTGCACAGATATGTGTGTTAGTTCCCTGCACTGTGTGTGTGCACAGATAAGTGTGTTAGTTCCCTGTACTGTGTGTGTGCAGATATGAGTGTTAGTTCCCTGCACTGTGTGTGTGTGCACAGATATGAGTGTGTTAGTTCCCTGCACTGTGTGTGTGCACAGATATGAGTGTGTTAGTTCCCTGCACTGTGTGTGCACAGATATGAGTGTGTTAGTTCCCTGAACTGTGTGTACACAGATATGAGTGTGTTAGTTCCCTGCACTGTGTGTGTGCACAGATATGTGTGTTAGTTCCCTGCACTGTGTGTGTGCACAGATATGTGTGTTAGTTCCCTGTACTGTGTGCACAGATATGAGTGTGTTAGTTCCCTGTACTGTGTGTGCAGATATGAGTGTGTTAGTTCCCTGCACTGTGTGTGCACAGATATGAGTGT
>PVIH01009352.1:30437-83159 GCA_004025045.1 Sigmodon hispidus | reverse complement strand
TTCCTGATCTCTCCAGGGCTTTAATCATAAAGGAGTGTTGGATTTTGTCAAAGGCTTTTTCCGCATCTAAGGATATGATCATGTGGTTTTGTTCCTTTAGTTTGTTTATATGATGGATAACATTTACAGTTTTTCGTATGTTAAACCAGCCCTGCATTTCTGGGATGAAGCCTACTTGGTCATGGTGGATGATATCTTTAATGCATTGTTGTATACGGTTAGCCAAAATTTTGTTGAGAATTTTCGCATCAATATTCATGAGGGAAATTGGTCTGTAATTCTCTGTCTTTGTTGTGTCTTTGAGTGGCTTGGGTATTAGGGTGATTGTGGCCTCATAAAAGGAATTTGGCAATATTCCTTCAGTTTCTACTGTGTGAAATAGTTTGAGGAGTAATGGTAGTAATTCTTCATTGAATGTCTGGTAGAATTCGGCACTGAAACCATCTGGGCCAGGGCTTCTATTTTTGGGGAGGTTTTTAATGACAGCTTCAATTTCCTTAAGGGTTATAAGCCTGTTTAGGTAATTAATCTGGTCTTCATTTAATTTTGGTAGATGGTCAGGCGTTATTCTGATGGGTCTGCCTTTATATGTGAGTTGGCCCTTTTCTTTGCAGCTCTTAAAATTTTTTCTTTGTTCTGTATGTTTTGTGTCTTGATTATAATGTGGCACACTGACTTTTTTTGGGATCATATCTATTTGGTGTTCTGTAAGCTTCTTGTTTCTTTATAGGCATTTCCTTCTTCAGGTTAGGAAAGTTTTCTTCTATGATTTTATTGAAAACATTATTTGTGCCTTTGAGCTGGTATTCTTCTCCTTCTTCTATTCCTATTATTCTCAAATTAGGTCTTTTCATGGTATCCCAGATTTCCTGAACATTTTGAGTTATGGCTTTTTTAGTTTTATTATTTTCTTTGATATATCTATTTGAGCTACTGAGTCTTCCACTTCAGAGATTCTATCTTCCATCTCTTGAACTCTGTTTGTTATGCTTGTATCTGTGGTTCCAGCTTTTTTCTTCAGGTTTTCTATTTCTATCTTTGCCTCATTTTGTGCCTTTTTTATTGCTTCTATTTCAGCTTTTATTTCAGCTTTTAGTTCCTGGCATGTTTCTTTCATAGATTTGTTCATCTCTAACAATTTTTGTTTGTATTTTCTTCTATTTCTTTAAGGCTTTTTTTCATATCTTCTTTTAGAGCTTCAATGATCATCAAAAAGGAATTTTTGGTTTTGTTTCCTTCTCTTTCCTCTTCATTACTCAGTTCAGGTCTTGTATTTGTAAGATCGCCACTCTCTTCTGGAGTTACCATGTTGTCCTTTGTATTATTATGTAATTTTTTGCACTGACATTTGCCCATGGCTTCAGTGGTTCACGATTAGATGGTTCCTGGTCAGTTGTGGCACTGGGGTTTGTGTGCCTCCTGTCACCTCTCTGGTCAGGGTCTGAGTCTGTCCTTCAGAGACCCCTGTATTTGGTTCACTCAGTTCAAGGTGGCGGTGGGTAGCTGTGCAAATTCCCTCAGCAGGAGCTGTGGGTATGGTGACTGGCAGAGTTTATCTGCCCCTGCTCCAGAGTGCGCTCGGACTCTGCAGACAGCACTTGGTTCCGGGAGCGGAACTGGAAGCTATGGGAGCTCAACTCTTTCTCCCAGGCTGGGATATAGTCGCTGGGGCCTGGTGACCCCTCCTCACCTCTGGGCGGGGTCTGAGTCTGTCCTTCAGAGACCCCTATAGTTGGTTCGCTCAGTTCCCTGATCAAAGTTTTAATTTACTGCTATTTGTACTTGTTTATCTCAATCAGAGACAGAACTGAACAGGTCTGAAAAACATGAGAAAACTACAGTGCTTCTTTATAATAGAGGCAAAGGCTCTGTTTACCTATTGCTAGGTTTATAGCTGAGGACCATATAATTAAAGAGAGGCTAACAAGGGAAAGTTAAACAGATTGATTTAATACATGTTTCTGTAATACAAGATAACCTAAAAAATGAGAACCACAGAAACAGGTAAACTTGTGTATTTCTATTATATAGTGGATGATGTGGTTTGAAAGAAAATCACTTCCATAGGCTTATAGAGAGCAACACTATTAGGAAGTGTGGCCTTGATGGGGGAAGAAAGTGTATCACTGTGGAGTAGACTTTGGTATCTCAGAAGCTCAAGCCAGGCTCAGTAGCTCACTACTGTCTCTCCTCTTTCTGTCTGCTAATCTGGATGTAGAGCTCTCAGCTCTGTCTTCTGCACACTGTCATGCTTTTCAACATGACAATAATGTGAATGTTTAAACCTCTGAGTCTAAAGCCAGTTGCAATGAAAAGTGTTACTTTATAAGAGTTGCTGTGGTCATGGTGTCTCTTTACAGCAATAGAAATCCTAAGACCATGAAAGTGCGACTGGATACAGGGGATGTGATCCAATGGTAATGATCATGGGGAACTTATCAATGCATAGCAGGCTGCTCCTGATATCTCTTTCTGTGGCTCCTTTCCTCTGGGGGAGAGAGGAACCTCTTAAAGGATGACGTATAGCTTCCTTCAGGAGAAAAAGGGTTAGGGGAAGGTGAGAGAGAACTTCCTGATTTAGCTGCTTTTCTTAAATCCCAATGCACCATATTTTAGAGTAATGTGTCTTTAATACTATTTGCCTACAAAATTTTGAAATATAAAATCATTCTCTTGGACTTTTTCTTTTTATGATCATTAGGGAAATGCTCAATTAACATTTAACTTCATGGACATCATTCTAATGCTTCATACTTTAAAGTAGCATTGTCCTGCCTCCCTCACTGGTGTTCTTGTAAGTTAAAGAACATTTCTTAATATCTATGAACTTTGGTTTTGTCATTTGTAAAAATAAAAATGACAGTATCAGCATTGTTAACATCAAATAAACTTAAACTTGGATGTCAAAGGGGTATACTATTGGGATTTTGAGTTCACTAATCTTTGTTATCTGTGACTACTTATGCTAAATGTTGGTACTATTCCCAGCCATTATAACTCAAACTGATTGCATCATTTCCAAAGTGGACATGTTTGGGCATGAAATTAATGTGTATATCTTTCATAGTATAATATTTAGTACTTATCAAGTAACTACTCTTACATATATGAAAGAGTATCTTCATATTAACTTGTAAGAGGTCGTAACTCTTTCTCTACCTGTGGATGCTCTAGACCTATGATAATAATCCACTAGCTTTTCCTTTCCTGACACCAGAACCAGCACTATGGTAGAGAAAATACCAGTCAATGTCACTTCTTGTTAGAAGTCTGACGAAAAGTTTGAAGAGCCTTGAGCAGAAACTACTGACTAGAATAATTTGAGTTATCTTGCATATACTCAATTACTTTGAAGTCTATTTCACAAAGAGAGTCAGACATTTTGAATTCCAGTGTGTAGACAAATGTGAACACAACTGAGAGTGGTTACTAGTGAAGATTTGATAATGAAGTTACTTTTGATCACTAAATATGAGAAGATGGTAACTAATGAAATGAAAGGAAGGAAACCCAGAACTCTAGACAGGGGTGTAAGTTAAGTCAGACATGGGTATCTGTCAGATTTCTCTATTCTGCCACAATTAATTTCACTGTAAACAACTTAACCTGTGAATTTTAAGAATAATCATTACTCATACACTTTCTTCTCCTCTTGTTCTCATCCTCAGTAATTAAATACGAGAGTTAGCCTTTTAACTATAGATAGACAAGTATGAGTTTAACTAGAATTTACTTTCTAGCTGTGAGACTTTAAATATATTACTTCACCTCTCAGCCTAAGCTTTCCCATCTGTAGGATGAGCATAATGACACTACTTCACAAGGTGCCCATGAGAGATGATTGGAAAAGTATATATAAAGATCTATGCAGAACGATTTCTTTATATGAGGGTTCAAAAAATTATTACCATCTAGGGAAATGTTTGACATTTCTAAAGAGTTTCTCAACTGCCTTCTTCAGCTTCTTTCAGAAATGAAATAATATTCCTCTAGCCTTGGTATATACTCATTGCTTCCTTGACTTCCCTTAAGTCTATTTTATATTCCAAAAAGGACATTCTTCATGAGGACCAGGCTAAATTGGTGACAGTAACAGTGAGACACCAGAACAAGACCATGAGTTTTGATTTGAAATACCACACAACAGGAACCAGATAAATACCCTGCTGTGAGACATTCCAGTAAGAACTATCAATAAGCCTCCTTGCATCTCTATTTTCATGAAGACTAGGGAGGTGTTTCTTTCACATTCATTTGACTTTGGTAATGACACTACACACTTTGATTAAAATGTATTAGATACTTGTGACTTTTGGCCTATGTTGGAATTTTTTTTAATGTACAGAAGCAGTTTGAAAAGCCTGTGCAGAATACAAAGCTATTCTTGAAGTGTCTCAAGTCTGCAAGAACAACCTAACTAAAGACTGTGAGTGCATCTGTCCTGTTTTTTAACTGTATATTTGTTCCTAGTACACTGTAGCTACTAAAAAAATATTTTTTATTATAATGTAAACCTGGATCTTTCAATGGCTTTCATATTTATAAGTTATCTATTGAAAAATATAAGTATTATATGAAAAAGTTTCTGTGAGGGTTGTCTAATATAAATGCTTTCATGTGAATCAGTTAATCTTAAGTTATTACACTGTCTTAAGGAAACAGCCTTCAGTCATCATTGGTTTGTGTGGCTTTTTTTCCTAAAGGACATTTTATTCTTAATGAAAAACTGGCCAGTGCTATTTCTCAGACTTGCTCATTAACATTTCTGCTATGCTACTTAAAACATTGATATGTGGTTAAATTAAGGCTGTGGTTCTAGGGGATAAACTAAAGGATAGTAGAATGTTTCAGTATAGAGAAAGATCAAGAGGATTTAAATTAGTAATAAACCAATCTAAATCAGGTTATCATGAAATCCTTAATGAAGGTTGTACCAAGAACGGATGATTATATGCTTTCCAAAGCTTCAGCATATATGAAAATTAACTTGATTGGAGTATTGTTGACAGATTCTGTTTAAAAATAGAGCAGTGAGATGTTAAAATTTTATGAAGTTATGATATGATTTTTTCTTTCAATGAGAAAACTAGATTATAAAGTTATTCTTTGATTTCTTTTTTATTATGATTAAGTCATATTTTTATCTATGTATCCCCTTGTTCAAACTCCCTTCCTTTCCCATGCATTCCAGTCTCCAGTCACTCTCTCTTCTCTACATCTCCACATCTCTCCATCTCCTCCCCAGCAAGGTCAGGAGGTCCCAATGTCCCAAGGTCCCAATGTGGCTTAGTTCAGCATCCACTCCTGGCAGATCCACTTTCCTCACCCCAACATCAAGAATGGGTCAGGTGTTCCTCTGGAATGGGCTCCAAGGTGCTTGTCCAAGGTGTTTAAGAACTCAAGCTGTTCAGTGGTTGTGGTTTGCAGCTTAGACATGCTATGCTTTTTGCTTTTTGTTTAAAGTCCACTAATGAGTGAATACATTCCCCTGCTTCTCTTTCTGGATTTGTGATACCTTGCTTCAGGAGATCCCACTTATTGATTGTTGATCTTAGTGTCTGTGCTACAGGTGTTATATTTAAGAAGAGGCTACCTGTACCAATGGGTTGAAGGGTATTTCCCACTTTCTTTTCTATCAAGTTCGATGTGGCTGGGTTTATGTTGAGGTATTTGATCCACATGGATTTGAGTTTTGTGCAGGGTGATAGGCTTAGATCTATTTACGTTTTTCTACAGACAGCCATCCAGCTTTGCCAACACCATTTGTTAAAGATACTATCTTTTTACCATTGAATATTTTTGGCTTCTTTGTCAATGATCAGGTATTCATAGGTTATTGGGTTAATGCCCAGATCCTCAATTTGATTCCACTAATCCATAAGTCTGTTTTTATGCCAGTACCAGGCTGTTTTATTATTGTAGCTCTATAGTATAACTTGAAGTCAGTGATGATGATACACCCTGAGCTTCTTTTGTTGAGCAAAACTGTTTTGACAATCCTGGCTTTCCTATCATTCCAAATGAAGTTGAGTCTTTCAACTTCTGTTTTTTCAAGGTCTGTAAAATATTGTGTTGGGATTTTCATGGGAAGGACATTGAATCTGTAGATTGCTTTTGGTAGAATTCCTATTTTTACTATGTTGATCCTACCTATCCAGGAACATGG
The DNA here is from genome assembly GCA_004025045.1 of Sigmodon hispidus. Lineage (NCBI taxonomy): Eukaryota > Metazoa > Chordata > Mammalia > Rodentia > Cricetidae > Sigmodon > Sigmodon hispidus. Next base: position 76,993 of record PVIH01009352.1, on the reverse strand, counting down.
GAGATCTTTCCATTTTCTGATATTCTCTTTAATTTCTTTCTTCAGTGATTTAAAATTTTTGTCAAATAGATCTGTTACTTCTTTGGTTATAGTTACTCTAAGTTATTTAACACTATTTATAGTTATTATAAAGGGTGATGTTTCCCTTATTTCTTTTTCAGCCCTTTTATCTTGAGTGTATAGGAGGGCTACTGGTTTCTTTGAGTTAATTTTGCATCTTGTTACATTGCTGAAGGTGTTTATCAGCCGTAGTAGTTCCTTGGAAGAATTTTGTGTGTCACTTATGTATACAATCCTATCATCTGCAAATAGAGAGAGTTTCACTTCTTCTTTTCCAATTTGTATCCCCTTAATCTCCTTTCATTCTCTTATTGCTTTTGCTAAAACTTCAACAACTAAATTGAATAGCTAAGGGGAGAGGAGACAGCCTTGTCTAGTTCCTGTTTTTAGTGGGATTGCTTTGAGTATTTTTCTATTTAGTTTGATGTTGGCCCTCAGCTTCTTGTAAATTGCCTTTATTATATTGCGATATTTTCCCCGTATACCTGATCTCTTCTGGACTTTTATTATAAAGGAGTGTTGAATTTTGTCAAAGGATTTTTCAGCATCTAAGGATATGATAATGTGTTTTCTCCTTTAGTTTGTTTATATGATAGATGACATTTATGGTTGGTTTTTCATATATTGAACCATCCCTGCATTTCTGGGAAGAAGCCTACTTGATCATGGTGGGTGATATTTTTTTATATTTTGTATATGGTTTGCCAGAATTTTTTTCAAGAATTTTTGCATCAATATTTATGAAGGAAATTGGTCTGTAATTCTCCTTCTTTGTTGTGTCTTTTGAGTGGCTTGAGTATCAGGGTAATTTGGCCTCATAAGAAGAGTTTGGCAGTGTTCCTTCAGTTTCTAGTGTATCAAACAGTTTGAGGAATATTGGTAGTAGTTCTTCTTTGAATATCTGGTAGAATTCTGCACTGAAACCATCTGGTCCTGGACCTTTTTTACTTGGGAGGCTTTTAATGACAACTTCAATTTCCTTTATTGTTATAGGTCTATTTAGGTAATAATCTGGTCTTCATTTAATTTTGGTAAATGGTACCTGTCCAAAAAGCTGTCCATTTCTTCTAGGTTTTCCATTTTTGTGGAGTATAGATTTTCAGTGTATGACCTGGTAATTCTCTGAATTTCCTGGAGGCCTATTGTTATATCCCCCTTTTCACTTCTGATTTTGTTGATTTGGATACTTTCTCTTTGCTTTTTGGTTAGTTTGGATAAGGGCTTATCTATCTTGTTGACTTTCTCAAAGAATCAACTCTTTGACTCATTGATTCTTTATATTGTTCTTTTTGTTCCAATTGTATTGATTTTAGCTGTAAGCTTGATTATTTCCTGCAGTCTATTCCTTCTCGGTGCGTTTGCTTCTAATTGTTCCATGGCTGTGCTGTTAGGTCTCTAGTGTCGAATTTCTCTAGGTTTTTCCATATAGGCATCTAGTGCTATGAATTTTCCTCATAAGACTGCTTTCATTGTGTTGTGTAAGCTTGGGTATGTTGTGGATTCATTTTTTTGTTGAATTCTAGGGCAACTTTGATTTCTTTCTTAATTTCTTCCTTGACTCAGAGGTGGTTCAGTTGAGTGATGTTTAGTTTTCATGAGTTGGTAGGCTTTCTGTGATTGTTGATGCTGTTGAACTCTAACTTTAAGCCCTGGTGGTCTGATATGATACAAGGGATTATTTCCATTTTTTGTGTCTATTGATATTTGCGTTATGAACAATTATGTGGTCAATTTTAGAGAAAGTTCTATGTGGTGCTGAGAAATATGTATATTCCTTTGAGTTTGGGTGGAAACTTCCATAAATATCTATTTAATCCATTTGCATTCTAACCTCTGTAAGACTCCTCATTTCTCTTGTGAGTCTCTGTCTGGTTGACTTATCCAAGGATGAAAGTGGGGTATTGAAATCTCCCACTATTAGTGTGTGAGAATTGATGTGGGATTTGAACTTTAATAGTGTTTCTTTTATATAGATATGTGCCCTCATATTAGGGACATAAATATTCAGGATTGAAATCTCATCTTCATCAATTTTTCCTGAGATGAATAAGTAATGTCCATCCTGGTCTCTTTTAATTGATTTTAGTTTGAATCTACTTTGTTAGTTATTACGATGGCAACCCCAGCTTGTTTCTTAGGGCCATTTGATTGGAAAATCTTTTCCCTACCCTTTCCTCTGAGCCTGTATCTGTTTTTAAGATTGAAGTGTGTTTCTTGCATGCAGCAGAAGGATAGCTTCTATTTTTGTATCCATCTTGTTAGTGTGTGTCTTTTTATAGGTGAATTGAGTCTATTGATATTAAGGAATTTTATTGACTACTGATTGTTATTTCCTTTTTTTGTGGTAGCGTGTATGTATTTTTTTCCTTTGGGCTTTTCTTCTGTGGGATTATCAATTATTTGTTGTTTTATGGGTGTATCTGAGATCTGTATGGTGGAGTTTTCTCTGAAATGCTTTCTAAACGGCTTGATTTGTAGATAGGTATTGTTTAAGTTCCCTATAGAGGGATACCTTGCTCAGCCTTCAAATGGTAGATGGGTTTAGTCCTGCCTCAACTTGATATACAGACTATATTGACTCCCTTTGGGAATCCTTACCTTTTCTAAGAAATGGATGAAGGGTAGTGTGGGGAGCAGCTGGCAGCTAGTAGGAGGAGGGGAGGGAAGGGGAACTGTGGTTGGTATGTAAAATAAAAAACCTTTTAACTAAAAAAAACAAACTTTCAAAAAAAGTATAGATGGCCTGCAATTATGTATATAACTATATATTTTATATGTATATATATTTGTATGCCATCATACCTATGAAATATAATAAATAATATATTATATATAAATACATTGTGTATGTTTGTCTGTGTGTTTCTTACTCATTGTTACACTGAAAATGAGTGACAGTATTTGACATAATGGACATATACATCTCATGTTTTTTGGTGCAATGGATGCAAATTTTACTGCAACTACAGATTAACTTCTAGGTGACTTCATTTACTCATAGTCTCAGATGCTGATTACTTCAAAGTTTGAATCTACTTAGATGGCTTTTTTTTGCTGTAGTTTTATGTAGGTGTCTCAAACTTCCCATCTCATTAAATAAAATAATGTCATCTCTCTTCAACCAAACTTAATTATCATTTTTCAAGACAGGATTTCTCTGTGTAGCCCTGGTTTTCTGAAACTAACTCCTGAATCTAACTATCTTTTATACTGTTTGTGTGATGATCTTATGGCCACCCACACAAGTCCCAAGAGATGAATGTCCTAGTGACTCTTTAACACCCTCATTTCCTGCACATCATAGCCAAGTAGTTTCTTTGAACCTGTTGCTTTCGTGCTCAGTGCATTACTTCAGTTTTCTTCATTTTCTGTAACTTTGGCTGGAGCCACAGAGAATTTTTTTCATTTTTAAAATTCCAGCCAGTCATTCACATCTATCACTAGATTTGCTATAAAACAAATCTGTCATTTTCTATCATATGAAAAACTACTTCTGTATGTTTTTATAGGAAAATCTCAGTAGCCCTCACCTGGTGTCCTGGCTAACCTTGTGTCAACTTGACACAAACTGGAGTCATCTGAAAGGAAATAAACTCAAGTCAGAAAATGCCTCCATAAGATCCGCCGTGGGGCATTTTCTTAATGAGTGATTGATAGGGAGGGGTCAGCTCATTGTGGGGGGTGCTATCTCTGGGCTTGTGGTTCTGGGTTTTATAAGAAAGGAGAAGGAACAAGCTATATGGAGCAAGCCAGTTAGCAGCATCCCTCCATGACCTCTACATCAGCTCAGGCCTCCAGAATCCTGCCCTTCTTGAGTTCCTGTCCTGGACTCCTTCAATGGTGGGCTACTATGTGGAAGTTTAGTTCTTTTACCCCACTTGCTTTTTGGTCATGATGTTTCATTGCAGTAATAGAGACTCTACCAAAGACACTGGGTAAATGAAGACTTTTACTAGTTTAATCTTAGCCAGTATTATCTTTGTACATGGATTCTCAAGTATTTTGTTTTTGTTTTGATTTGTTTTGTTGCACTGATTTTTATGCAGGTCACTGTGCCAGTTCATCAACTTTCCATAGGTTGTCCTGTCTTTCTTGGGTACCCAACACCTTTGTCCTATTTATGATGCCCACTTTCTTTTATGTCAACTACAAGGACAAACACAGTTAATTACCTTCATCCTGGAAGGCAGTTGCTCCCTATCCTGTGCTTTTTATGGACCTGATAGCATTGTGATGCAATTACCTGTCAAATAAAATTTTCTCCATACATTGTTACAATTAGTCTTATTTACTGTATTAAGATTAGAGAGATGCCACGCGCTGGTTGCTCCCAATAGCTATTATATTAAGTCTATAATCTCTGCTAGGAGCTCTTCTATTCAGAAGATTATAGACTTAATATATATTGGATGAAAAACTTAAGTAGCTAATACTTATATGGAATTCGTTATGAGACAAGATAGTACTATTTTCTAATTTTTGTTAATTCAAAGAATTTTGCTACAGTGATAGAAAGTAGGTACCATTGGCAGTCATCATGACTGGAAGAGAGAACATTTACTCCTTCAATGAGGAGATTTCTTTAACCTTTTTGGAGTACATAGCTGACAAATGGGTGAATACAGTGGTAAACTGGCTGTATTAGCCATGAGGTTTCCTATATTCTTCTACCTGTCAGTGTATCACATGCCAGAAAACCACATTAACTAGTTTTGTAAAATCCTTGTTTTTAGAACAAAAACAGAAACTAACAAAACATTAGTTTGAGATTTATTCATCTAAAGGCAGTTGTGTAGATTATACCATACTGAAGGAAATAAAAGTACTTGTCCAATGTGATCACAACATAAGTATTAAGCGGATCATATAAAAATGGAAAAATATATATGGTTAATTAATGATGCATTTCAGACACCTTCACATATGCCATAAGATTTCCAACTGAGAGTATTTGATTCTATCTCTGTTTCTTGGAGTTTTCTAGGACAGTGTAAAGTCTTGCTGCCCTTTCAGTTAACAGGCTGGAATTAATACCAGTTGGGAGCACAATAAGATATTCAGAGTACTGTGCAAATACACCTTCCCTTTTGCTGTTTCAGTGCAGTAATTTTCAAATATAGGCTTTGCATTATTTCCAGAGTTTCTTTGGAAGCTGAAATTTTAGTTATCCAGTGTGACAGATATATTAGTACTGTATGCTTATTTTTTCTGGCTTCCAATCTGTACAGTATAGTTTTTAATATTTTAAAATATTGTCCCTAAAGGTCCTATGTTTCTTCTATGTATTACAAGTAAACTATTTTCCCTATAATGCCTTTTCCAGGAACTGCTTTTTGGGAGAACAAAATCAAGGCAGTGGTAGCTACAATTATTATCTGGGTTGCATAATGTATTCCAGCAAGGTTTGAAGAGTGTTAATATAATAAGATAATATATTGAGGAGCTTTTTTATTGTTATTGATTATAAACTCACATATAAGCTCTGCTCTTGGATTCCTATTACAACCCTACTCAAAGCAAGATGATAAAAGCAATAGTGTCCGCATGAATAAGGGCTCCCTCTTATCTTCTACACGGTCTATTTATTTATGAATATAGAATAAGATTTAGAATACAGTGGAATTACGGTGGCCTCACAAAGTAGTGGTAGTAGACAAAAAACAGAACTTCTACTCTGCCTCTAGCTTTCCAGTTTCCCTCTGTATACATCATAGTATATTTTGTTTATCTTTATTTTATCTGTATGAGTGTTTTGCCCAAATGTAGGTCTATACGCTATATTCATGCAGTATTTATGGAGGCCAGAAGAGCGCATAGGATCTCTTGTAATAGAAGTTTTAGATGGTTATATGGTATTGGGAACTGAACCCAGGTCCTCTGTAAGAGAAGCCAGTGTTCTTAACTACTGAGCCATCTGTCCAGCTTCAGGATTATAGCATTTTATGAGAAAAATGCTTCTCACAAATTATTTTCTCCTTGTGGCCCTCAAGCCTTCTGGGAACAAAAAAAATGGTATAATAACAATTACTTTTAATACTGTAGAAATCCTCGTAGTGGTCAGATATTTACTTACATGAATCATTATCCAGGAAACAGCTTATTTTCAGATAAAATTTCATCCCTTATGTTTGTTTAAATCTCATCAGGCTTTGTGATTAGTAGAAAAGGTAATACTTGCTATTTATTCTGAGAAATGTTGTAAGCCAGTAACTTAGAAACTTAAAGCTGGGGTCCAAAAAATAAAAATAGTGAGGGTATTAAAGAGTTTCCTGGTTAGAAATTTGAAGCACAATCCCTCTTTGCGATCTCACAATCTCAGTGTCGAGAGTTCTGCCTTCTGTGAAGTGAGGATCCCTTAGTCCCACACCTGGGAAATACAAATTGAACTCTGGTTATTACTTTATCTGCTTCATTGTATAATTTATGATTAGGAAAGGGGAATTCTGTGTTATATAGACTATTTTAATTAAATCTAACAATTACTGTGGTCCCTATTGTTAGTTAAAGTTGCTTCTTCAAATATAAAGTCAGTAAAATACTGGCCTTAGCAGGAAGATATGGGGTGGTGGGGGTGCAAAACATGATTGGTGTGCTTAGACTCAAACTCAGTATACCTTGGTTTGAAAAAGTTTTATTATGATGAGAGGTAACTGTTCTATTTATTTATGAATATAGAATAAGATTTAGAATACAGTAGAATTACAGTGGCCTCACAAAGTAGTGGTAGTAGATTCTCTTTTAAGATTCATGGCTTTAATAGTCACAATTTCTCTCCTGTGGATGGGCCTTATAGCCACTTAGCTATTGGTTACCTCCAAAACATGAGTGCCTGTATTTCACCTTTATAGCTATTTAGCTATGCTGGTTATTATTGTGGTTCACAGGTGTCACAGCTAGGTAGCATTATAAACTGCTACCTCCCTTGGAAGTTTGTGTAGCACTTTTTGGTATTATGGAATATAGACCATAGGAATGAAGCTTTTATGTCAGATTCAGCTTGAAAAATCTAAGACATGTGTCCTAAGGGTGTAGTGTCTCCAGCAATGGGGGCTTACCTTCAACCTCAGAGGCATTGAATCGCAGCAACAATAACCTATATTGTTTTGGAAGTCATTTGGTTACCCTCAGTAACTACTAGAAGTGAGGTTTCTTGTGAACAATACTGAAGCTTTGTTAGTCTACAGTTCTTGTGGTGAGCATTGTCACCTCAAGTGGTACAGTGATATAACTTTACCTCGATTATATATATAGTATGTGCATATAAACTTGATAAATTGTCCTTAATTTTAAGTAAATATAAGAGAATGAGTCTCCTTGAAGCTTTATCAAGCAACATTGGTGTTATTTTTCACGCCCTCCTTCTCTTTCTATGTTGACATCCCCCTCTCCAGCTGAAGACCCCTCTTAATTTTTCCATCTCCCCCTATAAATCACCTCCATCCTGCTATTCCCCTCTCTACACACCCCAAAACCCCTTTATACTTTCTTGGCTCCCTCAGGTACTCCATGTTATATACTGCCATCTGAAGATCTAGAGCTAGAACCACAGATTGGAAAGAACATGCAGCATTTGTATTTCTGGATCTGGGTTTACTCACACAGTATTATCTTTCTAGGTCCATCCACTTACCTATAACTTTTATAATTTCATTATTTGTAGCTGAATGGTATTCTATAGTGTATATGTACTGTGTTATTATTATCCATGGCTACTGCCCCTTATCAAAGAAGCTTCTCTGTACAGCAAATGACTATCTTATAGGATGTTATGGTGGACAGAATCCCATAGATAACCTCTGCAACATAAGTCCTGCAGCTATGACCCAGGGAACATCACAAAGAGAGGACTGAATGATCATAAGAACCAGGAAGTCTGCTGTGGGACTGCATCTCAGAAATAGCTGCATAAACACGACATAAACAATGACAATACCTACAAATGTGTTAAGGTAGAATAGAAAAAAATCTCACATGTTCTCATCTGTAGACAAAGAGATACAGGTAAGTAATGACTACTGAGAGAGAGAGAATTAGTCTCTCCAGGGGTGAGCCCTCTGATTGATTGTCCAAAAGAGCATTATCCCTGATAATACATGCACACACTAAAAATGGACTCACCATGTTGTTCATATATGTGTGTTATTGCATGTGTGTGTGCATTGATATGTGATAACAATAATCAAAGAAAAAGGGAAGAGGGCATGGGAGAAATTAAAAGGAGGAGACATGGGTGGAGGTAGAAGAAAAAAGGAAGTGGGAAAGTGATATTTTAATTAAAACGTTTTAAAAATGTTTCATTCTGGCCGAGTGTCACAGGACTAATATCACACAGCAGGACAAGGGCAGATCCACCCGCAGTCTGGACTTCCTGTCAGGAACCTATTACTCAGACTGGGTTGCCTTGCCCAGCCTTCATTCAAGGTGAGGTGGTTAGTCCTTCCTCAACTTGATATGCCTTGTTTGTTGACATTCGTGGGAGAACTGCCCCTTTCTGAAGGGGAACCGGAGGACTGGATTGGCAGGGATGCAGAGTGGAGGTGGGTGAGGGGATGGGAGAAGAGGGGGATGGAAAATTGTGCTCCGGATGTGAAATAAATAAATGAACTTAAAAAGGAAATGAAAAAGCACAATGGTTTCTCCTTTTCTTTAAAAGAAACCAATTTGAGACTTCTAATAATTGAAATAGACAAGGTAAAAAAACAAAACCAAAAAACAAATACTTCTATTTAGCAGTAGCTCTGTTTCTGATGTTAAGCATCCAGTAATGCTAAAATATTTAATATAGAACATAAAAGTCCTTGCTGATTTGATTTGCCTCAGAGAGCTGCTGTTAATAGCCTGGCATAGATTTTTTTCCCTATAAAAACGTAATATACCTTATTTTTAAAAACATTGAAAATAGTCAAGGAAATGAATTCTCTCATCACATTGCACTACAATTTTGCTTAATGTTATTTTTTTTCTAGAACTGTATTTCTGTTCCTATGTGTGTGGTATATATAAAGATATAATGTTGTACAGCAATTTACATTTCACATTGTAAGAAATTTTCTACATTACTACATAGCCATCTTCCTGAGCCTACATAATATGTATGGTGGTGTGTTGGCAAGTAATTCTTCTATTTTTTTGCTTCTCTTTTTGTTAATGCTGTCACAAATACTTTTATGTTCATGTTTTGTTTAAATGTTTTAGATCAGTCTCTCAATCACAAGAAATAAACTGTACCTTATGTTCATTGCTGTACTCTACAGTCAAGCTCCGTGTTAGGTATGTGATATGCATCACATTAACTTTTAATAATGGACAGAAATTGTTAGGTTATGTGACATGAATAATACATTTTGACATTTTAATCCTCCCAAAGTTTATTTTGAACTTGATAGATATATTTGTGAACATTTCATTTAATTACAAGAAAAATTCAGAAAGACAGCTAGAAAATCTGAGGTTCAAGGTTGGATTCTAGAATCACATTGTTTGGTAGCTACTTAGAAAGTAGAGGGTTGGAGGCTATTGGGATTGTCATATTGTGCAGTAATAAATCACCTGTAAAGCCAAAGCAAAGCTACAGGATTCTAATCATTGATCAGAAGAATGGGACCCAAGTGTTCTATGGCCCTGGAAGGGAATGTGATACTCAGAATGGCCAAAGGAATGAGTAGATAACTATTTACATCTGGTGTCATGACTCTGAAACTTTACAAGGTAACTGTAGAGCAAAAGCATTTCTGAGAGAGAATAAGAATATAGCATATCCCCCACCTAGAAGAATCAAGATAATCAGGTCTCCCAACCCCTCTGGACAGCACAGAGTCCCTCAAGAAAGCTACTTGTTCCCAGAGACATTGAAAAATAATATAAAGCCTGCTGAAAATGTAGATTGACACAGTGGTCCCTGATAGTACACTATAACAGTTTTCTGCATATGTTCTTTGCTTCTTCTCTTAATTCTTTTGAAGATGTCCATCAGGGAGTGCAGATGAATCCATACTAAGAAGCCAGTGACAACATGGCTTATGTGGAGCCAATTTTCAGAATTTACATTTCTTGATGTTAACCCTGTATTCTGTCAGTTTGGATGTACTAGCTCACATTTACATGTTCAAATTAAAAGAATTAAGAAGAAATCGTCTTCAAGGCTTGTTGTTGAGCAAAATGAGTCAGGTGGTTTTAGTAGAAATGGCCAATGATGTTTATACACATTTTTGATGGACATACCTATACAACTGCCCAACTGGTGGTCATAATACTTTACATGACATGACATCTATTATTAAAATCCCCTGGATACCTTTGCTACCTGTAGGCTAGAATGTGAATCTTTATCAAGAATCCTGTTGTGCTTTAAAGTTACTCAATTTTAGGGATAAAATCTTCTTATAGAAATAGATTCATTACAGAAGTAATCAGGATCAAAACCAGTTCATTTTAGATTAACTTGGGTCATAATCTAATGACTGGTGCTTCTATAGAATGTGAGAACTTTTGGGTACAGAGGAATCATAGAGATGAATTCTATGTCAAGATATGGAAGCATGCACAGATTTGAGTGATGCAGCTACAAGCAAAGAAACATCATGACTGCTTGGAAATTAGGAAGAGGTAAAGAATGAATTTTTGCTATTTTGAATTTTCTGAGCCTTCAGAAATGCCTGTCAATAACACCCCAGTTTAGAACTCCTAGCTTCTAGACATATCATCTTGCTTGTGGTATTTTATTTTGACAGCACTAGGAAACTAATCTACAGCTAAAAAGAAAATTTCTGCATGTTTAAATTTGAGAGCCACTAATGAATAAGTTTAATTCTTACTTGTCTGACAACTAATTCAAAGCTGAAATTTACATGGGAAACAACCAAGTAATGGCATGAATGGGAAAGAGGTTAATAAATAATACACAAAATAAGTTTGAATCAATACATAAAGTGATAGTTTGTCATGTATTAGTTGTGATTATATCTTTCTTTTTCATTATATATATATATTATTTGGTGATTTTACATCATGCACTCCATCAAACTCAGTTTTCAGACCTCACAGATTCATACACACACTTATAATCTCTGCATTTACAAAAATGCCCATCCATGCTGCTCATTCACTTACTGGAGCATAATTAAACTCCCTGTGGATTCTAACTTTCAAACAGGAACAGAGACAGTCTTTGCCTGTTTCATATAAAATTGGAAAATTTAATAGATTTTAGAAGTAAGTTATCTATGCTATGGGGAGCATTCTCATAATGATTAGAGCCTGATGTCATTAATGTTGGCAATCAATACTCAATGTCATGTTGATGTATGAAAAATACACCTAAAAAGATCTATTTAGTATTTCTTTCTGCATTTTAAAAGTATTATAAATGGCATCTAAAATGTTTTCCAATCACTCCTTGGTATGTGCATTTGGATTTTGTAACATAATTTTGCAACCTTATAATATGGCCTGTACCTGCCGATTCTGCTTTTCAAATAATGCAATATGGTAAATTTGATGTCTTACTAATCCTGAGATTTATATAAGAAACCATAACTTCTGGTTTGTGCTGATAAAGTGAGCTTCTTTGTAAACTGTCCTATGAAGTTGCTTATGTGGCAAGGAACCGAGGGGATCTTCTAGTTTACAGAAGTCAGCCTGTATGACACCGAGTCATGTTCTCAGTCCCATATGTAAGCTGTCAGTGCACTCTGCATTTGACTTTCAAATGTCCATAGCCGAGCCAATGCTTTCATTATGATCATCTGGCCTCCAGAGCCATTGCAGTCAGTTAAGGTATACACAAATTTCTCCTTCCCAGAAACGAGGGTGGGGGTGAGAGGGAAGGTAATGACTACTGTTTCAAGCCATTGTATTTTGGAGTAATTTATTTAATAGATAACAAGCAAAACTATTAAAATTCCCATATTTTCTCTTTATATTTGGAAGTTAACAGGACTTTGTGTCTGTTTCTATTGTTAGACAAGCAACTATGGCTGCTTATTTTTTAAAGAGCATGATTTCCATACAATGTTGTTTAATATGGACAGGGAGAGGTTTACTTTTTATATTTTAATAAATGCAATATTTTAATGCTTTGCTTAGAAGTTATTCTATCTGAAGTTTTCATTTGTCCAGTGTTGAAGCTGTCATTGCAGCTGATCCAAGTAGGACTGTCAGATTTAGCAAATGAAAAAGTGAAGTATTTGGAGAAGGCATGGCTAAGCACTTAGCTACTCTTCTGCAGTGTTTGGGTTTGGTTCCTAGCACACAACAGTTCACATGCCTCTCCAACTCTAATTCAAAGGTATCTGATATCCTGTTCTGGCCTTTACAGGCTTCTGCTCACATGTGCTTTGCATACATACATGCAGAAAAATACTCATTTAGAAAATGGAAGTAAATCTTTTCTAAAAAAAAAACGCAAAATATCTAGTAATTTTTGGAAATCTATACTCCACAAAATGGAAAACCTAGAAGAAATAGACAGCTTTTTGGACAGGAACCATTTGCCAAAATTAAATGAAGACCATATTAATTACCTAAACAGACTTAAAACTATAAAGAAAATTGAAGCTGTCATTAGATGCTTCCCAAGTAAAAAATGCCTAGGTCCAGATGGTTTCAGTGCAGAATCCTACCAGGCATTCAAAGAATTACTCCTCAAACTATTTTACACAGTAGAAACTGAGGGAATATTGCCAAATTCTCTCTATGAGGCCACAATTACCCTAATATCTAAGCTACTCAAAGACGGGTAATTACAGGCCAATTTCCCTGATCGATATTGATGCTAAAATTCTCCTCAAAATTATGGCAAACCACATACAACAACATATAAAAAATATCATCCACCGTGATCAAGTAGGCTTCATCCCAGAAATGCAAGGATGGTTCAACATACGAAAAACCAACCATAAATGTCATTCATCATATAAACAAACTGAAGGAAAAATACTACATGATCATATCCTTAGATGATAAAAAAGCCTTTGACAAAATCCAATATTCCTTTATGATAAAAGTTCAGGAGAGATCAGGAATACAGGGAAAATATTTGAATATAATAAAGTCAATTTACAAGAAACTGGAAGCCAATATCAAACTTAATGGAGAAAAACTCAAAGCAAGCCCACTAAAATCAGGAACTAGACAAATCTGTCCTTTCTCCCCTTATCTATTCAATATAGTTCTTGAAGTTTTAGCTAAAGCAATAAGAGATTGAAAGGAGAATAGGGGATACAAATTGGAAAAAAAGAAATGAAACTATCTTTATTTGCAGATGATATGATTGTATACATATGTGACCCACAAAATTCTACCAGGGAACTTCTACAGCTGATAAACAATGTAGTGGGATACAAAATTAACTCAAGGAAATCAGTAGCCCTCCTATACACTAAAGATAAAAGGGCTGAAAAAGAAATAAGGGAAACATCACCATTTATAATAACTACAAATAGTGTTTAATAACTTGGAGTAATTATAAACAAAGAAGTAACAGATCTGTTTGACAAAAACTTTAAATCACTGAAGAAAGAAATTGAAGAAGATATCAGAAAATGAAAAGATCTTCCATGTTCCTGTATAGGTAGGATCAACATAGTAAAAATGGCAATTCTACAGATTCAATGCACTTCTCATCAAAATCCCGACACAATATTTTACAGATGTTGAAAGAACAATATTCAACTTCATTTGGAATAACAGGAAAGCCAGGATTGCCAAAACAATTTTGCTCAACAGAAGAACCTCAGGAAGCATCACCATCCCCAACTTCAAGTTATACTTCAGAGCTACAGTAATAAAAACAACCTGGTACTGGCATAAAAACAGACATGTGGATCAATGGAATCGAATTGAAGACCCAGACATTAACCCAAAAACCTATGAATACTTGATCTGCAACAAGCAGGCCCAAAATATTCAATGGAAAAAGATAGTATCTTTAAAAAATTCTGTTGGCAAAGCTGAATGATAGTATGTAGAAAAATGAAAATATATCCAAGCCTGTCATCCCGCACAATACTCAGATCCAAGTGGATCAAAAACCTTAACATGACCACTGAACTTGATAAAAAATAAAGTGGGAAATACCCTCCAATGAATTGGCCCAGGTGACCACTTCCAAATATAACTATAGTAGTACAGACACTAAGAACAACAATCAATAAATGAGACCTCCTGAAACTGAGAAGCTTCTGTAAAGCCAAAGACACAGTCAATGGGACAAAATGACAGCCTACAGAATGCGAAAAGATTTTCCCCAACCCTGCAAGTGATAGAAGAATGATCTCTAAAATATATAGAGAATTCAAGAAACTAGCGCCCAAAACCTTAAATAACCCAATCAAACATGGGGTTCACCTGTCAAAAATAAAAGAAAGACTGAGTCCTTTCCCCCAGACACCTACCTCCCTTTCAGAAGTTATCAGTTGTGGAGAGCTACCCTTCAGCATCCTTATTACATTTTTTAAAAAAGTTCTTCTTGATGGCTTTCTGTCTAGGCAGTTACTTTAGGAGAGAGGTGTAGAGGTTCCACAAAAGTCGTCTATGCCACGATTTCTCAACTGTGGGTCCGCAGTCATCTATGCCACTAGAAAACTAGATTCCTTGCCCTGTATAGTCAGTGGTAGATCATCAACATCCACATGGGCTCTGGCATCAGCATGTGGCTCTGACCTTGGCTTAGTCTCTGATGGCAAAACAGAACCAGAAAAAAATGGGGTTCATATCTAAAAAGGGAATTCTCAGCAGAAGAATTACAAATGGCTTAAAGGCACTTGAAAAAGAGCTTGACATCTTTAGCCATCAGAAAAATGCAAATCAAAACAACTTTGATATACGACCTTACTCTTATCAGACTGGTTAAGATAAAAGACACAGATGACAGCTTATGCTGGAGAGGTTGCAGAGCAAGGGGAACACTCCTTCATTGTTGGTGGGAGTGTAAACTTATTCAGCCATTCTGAATGTAGTATGTTGGTTTCTCAGAAAACTGGGAATCCATCTCCCCAAGTATCCAGCAATACCACTACTGAGCATATACCCTAAGGATGCACATTCACACTCATTATTCATAATAGCAAGAAGCTGGAAATAACCTAGATGCCCCTCACCTGAAGAATGGGTTAAGAAACTGTGGTACATCTACACAATGGAGTACTACTCAGCAATAAGAAAAAAATGATATCCTAAAATTTTCAGGCAAGTGGATGGATTTGGAGAATAATCTCCTGAGCAAGGAATCACAAACCCAGAAAGATAAGCAGGGGATGTACTCACTCATTAGTGGACTCTAAGCAAAAAGGCAGAAAGCAAAGCATGTCCAAGCTACAAATCACAAACACTGAACAGCTTGGGATCTGAAACACCTTGGACAAGCACCTTGGATCTCACACCCTCCGGGGGAACACCTGACCCATTCTTGATGTTGGGGTGAGGAAATCGCTTCTGCCAGGAATGAATGCTGAACTAAGCCATAATGGGACATTGGGAACTCCTGCCCTTGCTGGGGAGAATATAAAGAGATGTAGAGAAGAGAATGTGACTGGAAGGGGCGGGAGGGGGAACGGAGCTTGAACAAAATATGGCTTTATTTTTAATAAAAAATAAAATAAAAAACGCAAAATACACAGTAATTTTGATCTTTAGAAAAACAGCCAATGATTTTTCTTTTGTAATATTTGAGATGTATTTATGCATAAACAGAACTTGATAGTGATTTGAAATTTGAATTTAACTCGTGTCCTCTATTGTGGTAACCCTCTGAACAGCAGTGCCTTGTAACCCATAGTAAGGGCAGGGTCTGCTGAGAGCTAGGCTCCTAACTCCCAGTTGGTTCTGCTCTTACTCAATCCTGTGATGCTGATGAAAATGATGCTTTGGAAACATGTCTTATGGCTATACATCCTTGAAGTTTTAATGTAGTAACCATTATGAACAGTCTTTGAAAGACACTTGGACTCATTAGAGGGCATAACTGATGTACTTTGACTCAATCAATGAGTCTCATTCTGCAAATGAAAGTCCAGCCTGATAGCATTAATGGAAGGCAGCTGTGGATCCTGATGTGCCCATAATAGCAAGCAGGGCGGAATGATGTTAGTTTCTGACTTAATTACATTAATGTAGTGATTGTAAGTATGCAGAAATATCATAAAGAAGAACAATTTGGAGGGAAAAGATGAATAAATTTTAAGACGCTTTTATATTTATGTTGTATATGCAGATCAATATGCACTAAAATAATTATGTGAAATATGTAAATGTGTACAGTAAACACTAAGAAGTGGTACATGGTACTAAGAGACCTAAAGCTGGGATGTGATTGCTCTTTAATAAGAAATGAAGGCTTTTTGCTTGTATTCTTGGACTTAGAATGTTATAAGTACATTTACATGTATAATTTACATAGCTTCCTTTTGCTGATAATGGTCAGCAAGAAAATCGTCATATGAGAGTAACAAATCTCATAAGAAAATAGATTGAAAAATAAAAAGAAAGAAAAAGTCCACAATCACAGTGTTTGAATGAATACCCCAGAGTTTGTTTCTTTGCTCATTCTATTATATTTCTGTTAATGCATTCTAATACACCCAAATGCTTCTATTTTTCTGATTATATAAAATCAGTTATCATGATAGAATACTTGTCTAACATTCATGAAGCTTTAGGTTCAATACCTGTACCACAAAGGAAATAACAAAACAAAAAGAGAAAACTCTTGTCATTTCCCTGGTGTTTTACTGATAAACATAGTATTGCTTGTTCTGGAGACATGTAGTCATAATATGTGTGAGCAGTTTCTGCAAACTTAACTACATATTGAGTCTCCTCATGGACTAAGTATAATATGTTTTATAGATAGATTAGTATGCTCTGTCCTCTGAAAAATAAACTAGGTAGAAATAAAGCTCTTCTTATATTTAATAATACAAGAATAATACCAGAATAATAACACAAGAAGAAACAACATTCAATTTTTCCTCTCTTTAATTTTTTTATATTTAAAAGTGTTTTTACATGCTAGTCACAGTTCCCTTTTCCTCCCCTTCTCCAGCTCATCCCCCAGTCTTCTGTCCATCCAATCCTCAAAGAGGATAAGGCCCCCAGTGAGGAATTAACAAAGTCTGGCATATCAAGTTGAGGCAGGACCAAGCCCCTCACCGCTGTATTGAGGCTGAGCAAGGAATCTCTCTATTGGGAATGAACTCCAAAAAGCCAGTTCATACACTAGGGATAAATTCTAGTTTCACTGCCAGAGGCCCCACAAACTGCCCAAGCTACACAACTGTCATCCACTTTCAGAGGGCCTAGTTTGGTCCCATGCAGGTTCTTCAGCTGTTAGTCCAGAGTCAGTGAGCTCTCAGTAGCTGGCATAAGCTGTCTGTGGGTTTCCCCATTGTGATCATGACACCTTTACTTATACAATCCTTCCTCACTCTTTTTGACTAAACTGAGAGTTCACCCCAGTGCTTAGTTGTGAATTATCTGCTTTCATCAGTTGCTGGATGAAGATTCTATGATTACAATTAGAAACAATACCCATTTTTTAACAAAATATTTTTCTTATCTCTAGAAAGCAAATTCCCTAAACAGGTTTAAGGCAAATGCTATTTTCCGGCAACTGCTGTAGTAAAATGTGGTCATGCCTGCTTTCAGCCTGGTTTTTCACTGCCATTTCTTGTGTTTCCACTATCCTATACTGCCTCTAGATTTTTGATGTGGTTCCAATAAACATTATACTTATCTTTTCCAGATTGCAACCTACACAGGATACTTATATGCCAACTTAATATAAGATAAAGTTATCTGAGAAGAGGGAACCCCAATTAAGAAAAGGTCTTTATAAGATATGGCTGTAGTGCATTTTATTAATCAGTGATTGATGGGGACAGCCCAGCCCATAGTGGGTGGACCATCCCTAAGCTGGTAGTTCAAGGTTCTGTAAGAAGGTAGGCTTAGTAAGCCATTAGGAGCAAGCCAGTAAGCAGCACTCCTCCATGGCCTCTGCACCAGCTCCTGCCTGCAGGTCCTGACTGTCTTCTGTGATAAACAAGTGCTGCGAAAGTGGAAGATGAATTAACCCTTTCCTCCTGAGGAAAGTTGCTTTGGTCATGGAGTTTTGTTGCAGCAATAAAAATCCTTACCCTCTGTGAGAAGTGGATGAGGGGTAGGGTGGAGAAGCTGGGGTCTAGTAGGAGAAGGGGAGGGAAAGGGAACTGTGGTTGGTATAAAATTACAAAGAAAAAGAAAAAAAGAAAATGTCTGGTTGTACTTGAATTTAAAAAGGTCAGTGAAAGTTAAAAATGGGGTAACACAGTAGGTTGTAGAAGGCTTACAGCCAGGCAGAATTATTCTCTTACAAACATGGTTGAAAATAAACATTGATACATATTGAAAAAAAATAATGTTATAAATCATAAATCTGTGTTATTTCTTTAAAAATATGAAGAAATTGAATAAAGAAGATACAGCTTCAATGAGCCAGAAAAAAAAAAATCCTAAGACAAAACCCTTACTGTAATATACCAAAGCTTTATTATCGAAGAGGAAGAGCCTTGTTTCTTGGCTAAAGCATGAGGAATCTATCAAAGTTAGAAACTGACTGTTGTAGAAACATGAAAAGAGGGATTGAAAACTTAGTTTTTCCATTTATAATTCTTGCAGCTGATCCCATCCGTTCGGAGTAGTGTATCAGCCTGAATGTTTTATTGGTTTTGTTGCAGCTGAGTTAAAGTCATATCACCCTGAGCCAGATCTTGTGATGTGCACATGATTGTTGAGTGGCTGAGTGACCCACAACTCTCAGGGCAGATGGGAGGAATGCTGATGTGGCTGAGGGAAAGATGAGACCACCCCGTGCCTAAGGAATGAGGCAGGCACTAAAGAGGCATGCAACAACTGCTGATGAAAACGGAAGTGCAGCAGTGACCAGCCCTCCTCATGTTAGTCACTAGTGTCTGCTTCCACAGCGACTGCTTTCCATTTGCTCTTCTTAGTGTGGACGATGGAGATTAAATTTTGAAATCTCTAGTGGCCATGGGACACATTAAAAATCTATAAAAATCAATGACTTTACCCTTCATTCTGGAGAAACTTTGCCACCAAGGCTTTAAACTCTAGTAATATATTTTTCTCTTAAATGTAGCAAGCTGAGACATTCTAGGAATTGTACAGATTTACTTGAATCAAATGCTGTGTAATAGTGTAGCCTCCCGTACCTACATCATCTGAGAATACAAGTCTCAATTTAAAGATAAAGTTACAGAAGAGTGTGATTCTTGTTTTCTTTCCTGAACTGTATTTATCACCAACACACTTGTTCTGATTGTCTTCCCCCTGACAGGTACAGACCCACTGTTAGTTGCATACCACTATCCACTGAGCTGGAAAATGTCATCTTACTGGTAAATCATAGAGAACTTACACACTGTGTGATCTGGTTTTGACTAATAAATTTTCTTCTTTATTTTTCTTTTCCTTTTCCTTCCATCCTTTCCTCTCATCCTAGTATTTTACTATGTAGCCTAGGCTGGCTTTAAATATCTCATCATCTGCCTGAGTGCTAGGATTACAGGTGTGGTTACTATGTCTGGCTGCACTTTTTTTTTCTAATATTTTTGACTATTGAATTCACAATAGAGTTCTAAAGAATTTCTTGTGGAAGGTCTTTTGATCTTTTTTTTTTTTTCTATTCTTAGCTTACTGCATTGGCCTTTGCAACTTTCTAGATCAATATTCTTATTTCGTGACAATAAAACATGGCTTTTGTAAACCTTGAGTAGCCTCTCTCTGTTGTGTGTGGTCATGTATGTATATATGCATGTGTGTGTTTATGTGTTTGGAGTATATATGTAGATGTATCCTGGTGTGCAAAAGAGAGGGTTTTGGCTATCTTTTATCACTCTCTGCTTCATTACTTTGAGTTAAGGTCCCTCACTGAACATAGAGCTTATGGTTTACTTACTTAGGTTGGTGGGTAGCCAAGCTCTGGATATCTTCCTGTCTACTCAGAACTAGGATTGCAGATACAGACAGCAACGTATGGCTTTTTAGAAGGGTTCTGGGAATGCAAACTCAGGTACTCATGATTGTAAAGTGTATTTTCACACTGACTCATCTTCCAGGCTTGTCAAATATCTTTCTACTCAATCAAATGATTAATGGGTAAGTTGAAGTTCTTGATCATTTCAGTAGTTATAGACATTTGTTGACTATCATATTAGGTATGAATGTTGTACTCTGCGTTTAACACTTAGTGATTACAAGTTATAAGAATTAGGCATGTATATTATAGATGAGGACAGTAACGTTTTTATTAACATGATTTCTGGCCAACATAAAGGTTAAAATGGGGCCCGAGTTTATATTTCTGGATCTCTAGAAACATAGATGTTTATTGATAAACTGCTAAGATCCTTCTGTGATATATTGCATCTTTATGACTGTTGGATAGGCTCCTTCTTTGGATTGTCACAAAAATTATGTCTTTAGTATGTGTTGAAAATGGACTTTTATTTGCATATGGCAGCTATCTCTGTACTTCCTATATATGTGGGAACATATAGAAAGACCATCCATGTGTGTCTAAAATTTTCTTAGGTCAGCATGTGTTCTAAGCACATATATAAAAAACACCCTAAATAGTGCTTCTGATTCTGGAGGTTTCTTTTGTACATCTATCTACCGAACTCAAAATTACCATGTTGAAGGTTAACTTTTCAAGTATCAATTCTCTTTATAAATGAAAAAATAAAATCTGGTCTTCCTTGAGTGCTTTATTTGGGTCAGAACTATTACAAGGGGCTAATCAAAGCTTTTCCAAGGATAACTTCCCAGTGGCTTCTGTGTCAGGTGCTTTCTCCAGCAAAATGAAAGTCTTGACGTGACAGCACTGTGATTCTAGAAATAGTTCATTGTTTTCCCCAGATTCTGTCTCAAATGTTTACACAGTGTTTTAACCACTAATGAAAAGTGAGCTAGATTGAAGAAATATTTGAAAATAACTATTTATGAAATACTGCTGTGATATAATTTAATAGCAGATAGAGTGTAAGATTCAGGAAACTGCTTTAGGACCTATAAATATACTTTTTTGAGGGGGGGAGGAGCTGGAGAGATGGCTCAGTCATTAAAGGCTAGGCTCACAACCAAAAATTCAAGTACTATGTTTAAGACTAAGTCTAGTGAACTCATAGGACAGAGGTTAGAAGAAATTTTGTACCAGTACTGTCAGAGAATACATCAAAATATGTTAATTAAATGGATTTTTAATTACTGTGTTCTCTGTTCAGAACTCCTGCATGCTTCAATGCTTTCTCATTTCACTAAAGAAAATAGAGGTGAGACATAAATATTCTTATATGTATATAATGTTAGGCATATATGCACACATAATATTACATAGGTTTTATACAATCAACATATGTTTATATGTATGTATATATGTAATCCCTTCAAAGCGAGAGCTGTTTAACCCAGGAAGATGGGAATAAAGGAGATAAGGAAATCATTAACTTGTTCTGCATACAACATTACATTTTTGTTACTTGTTTTAAAATTTTAGCTTTATTTACCTAGTTGTGTGTGAGTGTGTGTGTGTGTGTGTGTGTGTATACATGTGTCATGGCACATAGGTGGAGACCATATAGGACAGCTCACAAGAGTCACTTATCTCCCTTTGCTCTGTGGGATTCATGGACCAAAGTCAGCTGTCAATGCCTTTTACACACTGAATGACCTTTCAGACCCTATATAATTTTTAATAAAAGTTTAAAGCTTTTGAAGAAAGAAGAATCTGTCTTTCTAGACATTTTCAGAAGAACAATATTTGAGAAGCAGATATACAAGTTGGAGAGGAGGATGGAGAGAGGAAGAGGAATAAGCAGAATGGGGGAGAAGTGGCTACAAGGATGGCAGACATCCAGACATTATAAAAGCAAAGACTATTCATGGACCAACAATCTCTGCAGTCTTTGTTTATTTTTTATATTTTGCATATCATATCTCAATACTTCAGCAGATCTTGTCAAGTCTCTCTTCAAGTATATTTGGAATTGAACAACTTTTGTACTATCCTTGCCTCCATACTGGATCAAACCATCACTGTCGATAATTGCAAATACGTTTGAAATCTGGCTCTTGCCCCTGCCTTTCTACAATCTATTCTCAACATAGCAATGGCCAGGAAAACTGGTTGAAAAACTAAGTTAGATCATCCCATTCTTTCCTCAAAAGCCCCTGTTTTAGTTGCTTCCCAATCCTAAAGTCAGACCTCAAGTCTTCTATACAGTACTAAAGTCATTTCAACCCTTTTCACATTAGCTAAAATCTGATGAGCTTCAAAGTAACACTGACATTAGGCTGGCAAGATGGCTCAGTGGGTAAAGGTACACGTTGCCCAGCTCAATGATATGAGTTTAATTCGTAGGACCTGCATGATTGAAAAAAAGAGCAGACTCCTGAGGGTTGTTTTATAATCTTTCATGTACACTGACACAGACAGACATAGATTTAGATATCCATAACGGTGTACACTCACAGGTGCATGCATGCACACACACACATACACACACACAAAAAGAAAGAAAAGTAAAAGTAAAGCGGAGAAAGAATGAAAGGAGAAAGGTTAATTGATGTTGGGGTATGATTCCCAGAATGTGGATGCCATTTTTGCTCTTGTATTACTAACATGTATTGAGCATTCCCCAGGTGATTAGAATGCACAACCAGGGAAGCAGATGAACCCTGCCCTCAACTGTCTACCCACTCCCCTTCCTTCTTCTTTTTACTTTTCCTTCCTCTTTACTTTTCCTCCTCTTTCTTTTTGTCTCTTTCAGTATACTCTGGACACAGAGGCTTCCTGATTCTTTCTTAAACACCACAGCTACAAGCCCACCATAGTCTCTGAGCCAGCTGATGCTCTTACCAAGTGTTTAGATAGACTATTGTGAACCTCTTTCAGATGTTAAAAATGTCAAGTACCTTTGCATAAGGATTCCTAGAAAATTATGAAGGGCAAGGCCTTGATTAGCCTCTTCTAATTTTTTTCTCTTTCCTGAATCAAGCTTTTCAAAACTGGCCAGATTGCATTTCTCTCACATAAAATGAGATATTCAATATGATAATTTAGCCTTTATCTTAGAAGATGAGACTCCAAGATAACTGGTCTAAAAGGCTACTGATGGAATCAGAAGTAACACTGATGAACCTTTTGTAGATGTGCCCAAAGCAGTCTTACCTGGCAAAGTCATTTGAAGATGAAAGTAAGTTCCTGAACACATGTACAGGAGAGAGGTGTATATAAAATCCTTGATAATGTCTGAGGTCTCCTCTAGCACAAATATGTGATTCATTGTTTTAAATTAATACTAACACAGAAATATAAGTACTGATCATATAAAAACACTCAAGGATTAGCTTTGATGGGGTTAGCCACTTATTTCTCTGTAATCCAATAGATAACCCCCCAATGTTCTTAAATAACCACATAATATAAATAAATTGCATGCCTTTTTTGTATAGTGAAGGTTCAGAGCCCTTAGGCTTCACTTTTTAAAATCTATCATGATCCCCAGAATACCCCCATAAAACTATTGAGACTTGCTTTATTGAATAACATCATCTCTGTAATTAGGATAGTGTGGCTTATTTATATGGTTTAAAAATAATCTTTTAAAGAGGCACATAACCCCTGGGAAAGATCCACTTTAAGCCGGATGGATGACTCATGTATATTTCAGCAGAAATGTTTTTTGAAGTGCTTGGTACCTAATGGAAGCTCAACAAGTCTTTGGAGAATGAGTAAATCAATGTAGTAAGTGGATGGGTTTTTCTTCTGAGGGAGTGGAAGTTACAGATGTGGGTCCCACATTCGGAGACCTGGCCTAAGTCTGTGATTACATTATGTCTTAGAAGACAATGCAAAGAGTGAGCTCTGGGTGGATTGCTGCATGTCTTGCAATGAGAAATCTTTGTATTTGTGTAGATAGCTTAGTTTGTGTGTAGATAAGCTCACAATAACCCACAAAAGACCTCACTCAATATTCAGCAGGTGCAAGGAGACCAGCACAGCTCACAAGAATATTACTCAAAGACCATCTCTCAAGAACTGCCTTTGTTTTCTTCTGCTTCCCTACTTAAGATGTTGCTAGAAACTTAGAAACACAAAGCACATCAGTAGGTTCCCTTCTACTCCAGGCCTGTGCTGTGGGAAGGAAGAAGCTTCAGCTTTAATTCAGGCTTGGACTTTTGATTTATTACTGAAATAAAATGTTTCGTGATTTAAAGTAAGTCTAGGACTTTTTTATTACCTAAGAGTGCCCAGAAAAAGTAATGGGGCTGTGCAAATGTTCAACTGGAAGCAATGGCAGTACTAACCCAAGAGAATAAATTCAAAGAGACAATGCAAAATAAAAAATGAAGTTGTTTATAATTCTATCCTGTGAGTCATGCTTGTTCCAAGTGTCTACCTCACAGCCTGCTGATTAGTATGATATCGATTCTCATGTCAGCCTGAAAAGATTTCTGTAGCAACTCAGCCACATTTTTAGTTGGTGCTGAAATTTTTAGTGAGCTTTATTTTAAGTCAGCATGATATTATTAAACTGGGTAAATTTCCCCCCCACATCTTTAAACAGAGAACTCATCTGGCAGTCTTTGCCTGGGATGGTTGAAGGTTGTGGTTAATCCAGTTCCTGCTCCCTAGTGAAGGCACTTCTACTAGCAACAGGCTCAAAGACCCTTTTATTGTAGTCTTGTGGTCACGGAAAGAACAGCTCATGCTGCTTCGACCTGGGAGTTTTAAAGCCACCAAGGGACTGTTTTTAATGGACTATGTTTTTTCTTGGTAGATCTATACCACTGTATAGACAAAACTTGATTTTCCCAGGAAAAAGGAGAAGAACATCAGTCTCCTAAAATTAAAATTGTTGTCTTAAAATTTAGAGCAGCATAATATTGCATTTGTTTGTAACAGATACAGTTTCAGTCCTGAACAATTGTCATGGAAGCTGGCAAATGGCTCTTCCTGTCTGCATGGCTCAGTTTCCACAGTCTTGATATATTGAGATCTGCGGCCCTCTGAGCTGGTAGATAAGGGCTGTCTTGTGTTTCTCTTATTTCTCAGACAGCAGCCAGGCATGGCGCTCTGCACACAATAAGTGTCAAAGGAAGCTATTGACTGAATGTCTGGCTGTTTCCGTCGTTTAGAATGCACATCGCTGCCTATTGTTCACGTTTGAAACCCGGCAGCATTAATACTGAGGTCCTGTGGTTTCTGCATTCTTCTCTCAGCTCGTCTCATTTAGACTAATTACTAGGCAGAACATTTTTTCTATTTTGACAGTTATGATGGAAGAAATTGAAATTTCAAAAAAAAAATATGTAAAGGATAGACTCACTGGAAGAGTGTTCAGGCCAGTGGAAAGTTGTCTCAAATCCTAGCATTCAATGCCTTTAACTTAAAATTTCCCATTTTGCTAAAGCATAAATTAAGCAGCTTCCTGTATTCCTTCAGAAGATCACAAAATCATCATTTTGCATTAAATTTGATTCCCTACATTTGTTTATAAATATTCTCAACATTTTTATTTAGGTGTCAATAAGAAATGTAATAGCCTTTTTTTATTTTATTTCTGAAATTCATTCATTTCATTTCTGAATTTTCTTTGTATGTTTGTTTGCATGGACAAACAGAGAAAGGGCATGTAAGGAGTGGGTACGTATGGACATTTATCCCTCTGTTGTAATATCAGTAACACTAAGCAGTTCTCATCTTTGTTAGACTTAGAAACAGGAATAGCCTTAGGCAAAGCTGAGAAAGCTGCCTTTGATATTCACCTGTCTTTATTTTCTTAATATCCATTGGCAGTCTCCTTTTAGAACATGGTGTTCAACCTTGTGCTATTGTTTATGTGACCAAACCCAGATTCATTCTAGACATACACTTCGGTTTTCTCCCAGGAGGGATCTCCTAGCCAGGCTTCTCTCACCTTTCTGAATGTTCTGTGTTGCTTTCATTTGTCCATCTTCCAAGGCTTGTTTGGCGTCTGGCTAACAAATATGCCTAACTTCTCTATCAAAGTTAATCATGACCAATTACTATCCAATGTCTTACAAAAGAAATGTATCAAATGCACGAAGGTATGTAAATCAAGCGTGAGTATGATTTGGAAGGTTGAGAAAGATGAGAGAGTTAAAGGACTGAGCTTCTGCTGAGAGAAGAAAGTGTTTCCCATTGCATTAGTCTGTGTCGACTACTGTAACAAGGAAAATTGGATAGCTGAAACAGAAAGTGATCTTACTGTTCTGGAAGCTTGAAGTCAGAGCCACAGTGCCCCCAGGGCTTTGTGAAGGCTCTGATCCTACCTTCAATGTGGCCACTTCCTTCCTACCTGAACATTTCCCCCTATCTTGTTGGGGGTTTGAGTTTAAAACTTAAAAGATTGCTAAATTCCTGAAATATAGACATGTAACTCATCTAAAAATCAGGCAAAGAGATAATCTGTACAATAATTTTGGGGAAGAAATAAAAACTATGTCTGATTTGTTTAGAACTGACATTTGTATATTTTACAAAAAGTAGTTCAAGGATAAAGCAAGGGACTTTCAAGAGTGATGACGTTCATTATCTGTTTTTCCTTTTTGAGAATTTTCTGTATATAAACAATGTATTGTGGTCATAGTCACCCCATTACCTCCTGGTATCTCCCTTCCTTTTCCTTTGAATCCTTTTTTCTCATCTAGTCACTTCCCAGTGGCTACACCATTAGAGAAAATGACACACACATACCCAGTCCCCATTAACAGTTATTACCTCCTCAGGAGGTAGGTAGGCTTCATGGATACTTCTGTCCATGGAGGAAAGCTAGCATGTCCAATTTTGTGCTAGCTGTTAGTGTTGTGAGTCCACGGTTACAATAGCAATCTATCTGCATGACAACATTCCATGGTGTTCTTCCCGTCTGCTGTTTCTTAAATTCATTCTTCTTTCTTTTCTGTGATGTTCTCTGGGTTTGTGGGGTGTGAGGAAGACATGTTCCATTTAAGGTTGAGAGTGCTCATTGGTCTCTTATTTTTGACACTCTAACTGGATATAGGTCTTGTTTGTGTTGTTGCCTCGGGAATAATCATTAGAACTAAATACATGTTACTTAGATGCACTGAATTAAATAGTGTAACTAAAGGACATTAAGAACTTGAAACCATAGGGACTTATCAGGGTGTATTGGATAAAGAGAACAAGGACAACTAAAAGCATGCATAGTCAGAGTTCTACCCAAACCACAGATGATAAACTACTTTTCATACACAAACTTATGATAGTGTTTTAATAATTTGCATGTAAAAATGACATGACTCCATCTGATTTGTTCATACTTATTAATGCTCCATTGGAATTCTTAATGAGTTATGTGCTGTGGGAGGCAGATTTTTCGAAGCACTTCTCCAGAAATATGTCCACATTTTATTTGAAGCCAAATTTTAAGAGTCCAAAGGCAGGGAGAAGTTGCAGAACAATCAATTTAATACTAATTTAACCCAGTAGTACTTGAATGCTATTTAAATATCAGCCCAGTTCTAGGTTCTAGAGAACATTAAAGGCTGAGATTTTATTTTAATGGAGTTTGCCCAGAATGGTAAAGGATAACACCAATGACCATCTATAATAAACACCATGCCAGCAGGCAGTAAATCAGGCAGACATGACAGAGTATCTGGATTTTCACTTTAGATTGAGTGGTTGGGGGAAAACATCTAGACTTAATGTGTGCTATAAATGACAAGGAGTCAATCATACAGAGAAAGGGAAGCATATATTGCTATAAGAAGCCATACTTAGTGTAAAAGGCCTGTGCTCTGTATAATTCTCTGTGCTTAAAAACCAAGTACAAAGTAGAATGTTTGTCTGCAGCATTGTGGAAATGAGAGAGTAGAGGAGAGCTTGATTGGAGACCTACTGTGCTGTAAGACTGAGGGACCATCAATAAGATCAGCCAAAATTTGTTCAGTAACAAGTGAGACATGATGAGTTTAATCCATAAAAATAGTTAATAAAGATTCTGGGTTTAAACTCAAACAGGTGCAAAGAAACTACAAATTCTCTGAAATTAAAAGATACATGATGCTGTGAAAGACATTGATGGTTTCTAAGTAGACAAGCCCAGAAATTAGAAAAACTTATCAGTAGCAACACAGAAGTAGGAGTCATAGTCAGGATAAAGGTTTTCTAGTGACATTTCATATGTAGATTTTGCTAGCAGTCACCTGTGTGTACCACACTAACATTACCAGTGTGTGGGGCACACCAATGACATGAGGCCATGCTTAAGGATTTCAGAAAAACCTCTGTGAAGCTTAGTTCTAACACTTCAGTATTTTTTTTAATTATCTGTAATATGAGAGTGTTCTGGGTGAATATGCTGCAGAAGTATTATATGTAATCTGCATTTTATGTGTAATATATGTGACATGATATAAATTCATTTCATTGTTTTCAAATTCAGTCCTTTCATGTAAACCTTGTGTTGTTTCTACAGAAATGAAAAAAAAATCCTTTGGGAAGTGCAAACAATAAATACACAACTTTGGTTGAATCTACCCCAAAATATTCTTTGATAAATTAAACCCCAAAATGAAACACTCACCAGGCTTTTTGTTTAGAGACTGTTAGTTATATTCTGATAGTTGTAGCTGCTGCTGTGACAAATATCTGGGTGGAACAATTAACACAAAGATTTATTTTATATTACAGCTTTCAAGAGTTCAGTCCACCGTCACTTGGTCTCATTGCTCTGGGCTTGTGACGAAGCATCACATCATGATGGGGTATGGAAAGATCACTTTCTGGCTGGAAACAATCCAGGAAGCAGGGAAGTGGGGAGCAAGCAAGGGGGTGGGAATAAAGAGTGTCCTTCCATGGAGCACTGCCCCTGAGCTACTTCCTTAACCTAGCCCTAACTGTTGTAATCCAGCCCTCTTAATAATATTGTTGATCCATCCCATTATGAATCCATCAAGGGATTAGTTCATTGATTATGTTGGGGCCTTCAAAAACCAATCACTCTCAAATAGCCTATCGGTGAGTAACCAAGCCTTACCACCTGAGTCTTTGCAGGAAACATTTCATATCCCAGTCACTATAGACATATTATTCTTTTATATTTCCAAGCTCTCTTTCATTTAAGCAGGGATTATTAGCTTCACCTTGAAAATTGTAATTCAGATGTGTAGAAGTGCTTATTTTCAAAGATGAAACACTAAGCAAAGTATGCTTTGTGTGATTCATTTTAAATTTTTGATAGAATTGGCTTGGCCATTCAGTGAGCTGCCTGGCTACTGACTACAGTCAACATTTGCTGAGCTATGAGGAGGGGCATAGATATGAGACTGAGGATGTAGACTGTGGCTATTCTCAGAAAAGAGAATTGACTAGTTACTGCAAAACATACCCAGTACATTTACCAATGAGGCAGGTGTATTAATTTGTCTTTTCCCGTTTAATAAGTAAGAG
Organism: Sigmodon hispidus; assembly: GCA_004025045.1. Taxonomy (NCBI): domain Eukaryota; kingdom Metazoa; phylum Chordata; class Mammalia; order Rodentia; family Cricetidae; genus Sigmodon; species Sigmodon hispidus. The sequence continues at coordinate 47,436 of PVIH01009352.1, read as the reverse complement.
CTGTACTTCAATACCTAGGTTTGGGGTAGTAACAGAGAGCTTTAAATTAACCTCACAGTTATTTGTAAAGACTTTGATGACAGATCTAACTTTGATCATCTTTTATATTTAATTTTCAGAGAAACATGAAGACATTTTCAATAAGAACATATTTTCACAATAGACTGTGTGGGTGACTTTGTTTTTGTTGTTTTACTCTTTGTTCGAACTATGGTTTTCACACTATCCACACTTACTTCAGGGATATTGGAGCAATAAGGAATGAACTGTAGAAGTATAACTGGAGTACTGCTTGCAGAGGAGACCCCTTCCCAGGGTATGTAATGAGCACAATCTCTTCTGAAATGAAAGACTTCTTAAATCAAAAAGGAGAGGAAGTGCCACAGAAAACTTAAAATGAACAGGTTTGTGTTTATTTTTATTCCTAATTTTACTAGTAAATTAATAGGGATGACTCACAAAGATGGGCAAGGCAAAGTGTGGACTACGGTAAAAAAGACTATTCACACTTCCCTGTTATTTATTGTTTGACTACATTTTAGAAAGGCAGTTATTGGTGAAAAGCAAGGAAGATATGATATCAACTAAAGAAGATTTTGTTAAATTATAACAAATGGCAAGATTTTGAATCCTTGGCTTTTATGTATCTAGCTGTAGGGTTGACCTGTAGCCTTATGAAAGTCTGCCAAGAAGGCCAACATGTCTGGAAAGCTAATGATGATAGGGCCAGACTCCTGCCTTTGAGCTTTAGAGGTTTTTCTTGACTGAGCACTTAATCCAGGTCTGCCCTCAGATGATCCTGACTGGCTGGGACTAGAAGCCACTCCTTTCCAGAGGACTCATGATGTAAAAATTAGCAGAAGCAAAATATATAAAACAATACGCTGAATTTACAATAGTTTGCTTTTATCTCTGATCATTCCTTCTATAACTTGCTTGTACCCTATTTGTCTTTACTACTCTCCCTTAGTCTATCTCTCTTCCAATCTCTGTCTTTCAACTACTGACAAATGATTTTCTTGAAAGCCTTGATTTATAGTAGTATAATTTTACTTCAATAGCCTGAAGCCTTTTAGTATGAATAGTGGTACAGACAGGTTAAAGTACAGGCCTCGAGATCCATTCATTTCCTCTGTGCATATCTAATTTAATACTTTTTCCTGAAATACTAGAGAATATGAAAATCTTCTTCTCTTCCTCTTTCCCTTGATTTATTTATAATTCATAAATTCTTTATTCTAAGGCTTTTCTCTTTAAATTACAATTTTAAATTCACCAGAAGGCACACTATCTTCTTCCATGATATTTCATATGTTCTGATGGCAGACAACATGTGATTTCAGGATGCTAAGGTACTATTTTGGGCACTGCCTGAAATGAAAAGACACTTAAGTTTTTTTTTTTCTCCCCAGAGTCATTTCACACAGTGCATTCTGCAAGCCACTGGAATATAAACCAGGATTTCCCACTTACAGGCATGCTGTAAGAATGTCTTTTCAATGAGCTTTTAAGTCAATTTCAAGAAATTTTTAGAAAACCTGATGCTCTGACACCAGGGTTAGAATGGCAATGGAAAATCGGGTCCCTAACATTAATAACTCATGTCCAGAAGGGTACAAGGTAGAACTGAATTAGCACATACTATGACTCAAAATCAATGTCACCTGTACAAAGTATAACTCAATAAGTACATAGTATGTTCTAAAAAATAACAATGTTAGCTGTACAAAATATGAGTCAATCAGAACATACTGTGTGTTCAAAACCAGTTAGTTATGCAATGTAGAACCTGGACTTGCAAAGGGCTGCTAGAAGTTACATTTCGCTGATAGGGTGGCAAAGGAAACAGTGGGTGGAGGATTAGAAGAGGCATAAGCAGAGAGAGTGTGAGCAGATGGAGATGGGGAGGAAGGACTATTCAAGCCCAGAGGGCAGCAAAAGCAAAAGTATAAAGGATGACTACAAAGGAGAAAATAGAGGTTCTGAGCTGCCTGCCAGATCTGACACAGAGGGACATGAATGTTATACTAACAAGGAGGAAGGTAGTTGTGCTAATTGATGTAAGGTTGTGTCAGGATTTTAGTGTGGGCTATATTTTGCCAATGGAGGACATAGTTGCTTTAGTGAATAATTTATTGGAGATCTAGACACCATCAGATACAGCATGGGGCATAAAGCAGTTGCTTTATAGTTGACTATGATTATTCTTTTAGAGAGTTATGGTATGAGTGACAAGATCATGTTTAGAAGAACTTCCTAAGTAATCATTGTTACTTTAGATTTCTGTGCATTTTTCCATCTACCAATTACCAGCATAATCCCTAATTAGTCTATAAATATTTGCCTTTATGCCCACTCACCCCTCAACAAGGAAACTTCTCTTTGCAACAGACAGAAACTACTACAGCAAAGAACAACCAATCAAAATGCAGAGTTGTAGAGCCCAGTCCCATTGGATACATCTACATAACATCTCACTCCAAGGCTCAGGGAGCATTGGAGAAGAGGGGACAGAAAGACTGTGAGAGTGAGAGGATCAGGGAGTTTGCTGTGAAATGGTCTCCTAGGAATGTCAGATGCTACATCCACAAGTCTCATCAACATGACTGCCTAACCATGACCTGATCCAGGACAACCCTAATGAACATGCCAGATTCAACAGGAAAGAACCCATAAAGCCTCTACCCTACACAAAGAACTACAGGCAATGGAGGACAGGTGGCCATCCCCAGGATAGAGTGCACCAGTTAGTTGTCCAGTGCCAAATGGTCAGCGCTGAAAACATGAATGCAAGTAACATTATATGGACTGAACAGATTGTATTCAGGAATATATATGCCTATAAAATAAATATGTGTATATATAATAACATTAATTTTTAAAAAGAGGCTGAAGGAGAGCAGGGATGAATATAAAAAAAAATGTGGAATGGAAAGTGAATATTGTAATTAAATTATAATCTTTATTTACAGAAGTAAGAAATTGGGAAAAACACAGAGCCAAAGGTAAATGGGCTAATTTAAAGATAAAGAAAGCTGACAAGAATCAAGTCAAGCCAAGGCCGGGTATTTCTACTTAAGGAAAAAATATTATCTCAAGAAATTAAACAAAATAGAGGGGGAAATGAGCCAGTCTGGCTTCTTAACAAGCCTACTCACTTCCACTTCTCTTTTATTCTGTTACATACTTCCTAAACTAGATCCATTCTCCTTTGAATTACCTAATAATTAGCTCTTTATTATGGAAGAAAATAATAATAATCATTGATATTACATTACTCCAATTGTTTTCCAGCACATAGTGTGTGTCAGTCTAAGTATCTCCCAGGTGTTATTTTGTTCCTTCTATGAAAATTCTGTAAGGTAATTGATTTGGAAAATGGGAGTTTTCAGAGGTCACATGTAAGAGACAGGTTTGCATGCCTTGCAGGAAGAAAGAATTCCATAGGTGGCGTATAGGGGAAAGACTGATAGAGAAGATGTGGGTAAGGCATAAAAGTGTGTTTCACAAATTTCAAATAAATTAATACTGGGAGGAGTTAATAATTTACTCAGGCCCATATAGCTGTAAAATGTGATATATGGCATTCAAATCTGGTGGATAAAATCTGGGAGGTTGTATTTTTAATGATGGGACTAGGTTATAGGAGTTCAGAATCCTATCTGGCATGCCTTATTTTACTGTGCTCTACTTTTAAAATTAATGTTTTCATAACTATTGAAATGAGTACCTTTCAGGTGAAACATGCATTAACCCCCATGAAAAACTTTGAACAAATTTTGATCATTTTAGGGAAGCTGGATATCTGAGTGAGATTTGTCTATTCTCTGCTTTCTTATTCTCCTTAGCTCACTGAATACTTTGTACCACTCAGTGGAGATCTTGGGGTATTTGGTTCTTTGTGTGTTTTTTAATAAATAGGTTTGCATTTATATTTTATGTATCATATTTCTTCTTGTATGCATCAAAACTCACACTGAATAATGAGTTCTGGGTGGCAAGAAAGGATTTATTTTGCACTTGCCTTCCCTGCCTTTGTCTGCCTGTTGAACAAAAACACATTTAAGTGCTGTAATAAATGATTTTATTACAGTGTGACCTATCCACTGTTAAAGGTTCAACGGTGACATTTGGCTTATTCACAGACTTGTGTAATTATTAACACAATCCACAGATCATTTTCATTCACCCTTTTCAGCTTTGTTCCAGTCACTTGCATATCATCAACTTACCACCCACCATCCCAACCATAGTAATCACTATCCTTTTTCTAGCTTCTGATTTACATATTGTGGGAGTCTTGTGTATAGAGTCATGTAGAATATACTCTTTGTAACCGGCTTATTTTCCTTTTAACATGATACTTTCAGAGTTCAATAAGGTATCTTATAGTAATATCAAAGATTTATTTTTCTTAATGACTATTTCACAAACTGGATGACATTGAGCAGTAAACCCTTGGCTATTTTTATTTATCTGCTATAACTAACATAGTAGTAAAAGCGTAAATATAAGTTTTTGTGAGCACATATGCTTCCACTTATCTCAGGGGTGCCTTGAGGAAGGATTACTGGCTTAAATGATGATTCTAGAGTTAAGATTTTGAGGAAATTCCATAATTTTTTTAAACATGTTTTATTACTTTGCATTCCCAACAGAGACCTGTTGAGGTTCCAATATCTACTTATCTCATGCATGCCAACACATGTCTCTTTGGTCACAGTAACCCTGTAGGTATAAACTGGTAGCTCCTCATGGTGCTTTTGACTTTTTTTCTAAAGGCCAATGATGCCCAGTAGGTTTTATGTATTTATGAGCCATTTGTATAACTTGGTAACAGAATTATCTATTCAGAACTTATCTCTCATTTTTAAATGGATTGACATTTTAATTTTAAGTTTTAAGAATTCTTTGTGTGTCCTCGATATAAGTCACTGCTCAGCACTGTCACAAATATTTTGAGATTTCTTTATACTTCTTAGTTCATGGTGTTTTTTCAAGCATCAAAGTTTTAAATTTTGATAAGGAACAACTTACCTACTTTTCTTTTTTTGTGCAAGATTTATTCCTGATGTGCCTAAAACGATTTTTATGAAACCTTAGACAATCCCATGGGGGATTAAGAATATTAGGCCATAAATTTTGGAAGCCACAGTTCAGTGAACAACAGTAATATCTTTGTTGGGTATCAGGCTTACAGAGGCTTCAAAAAATTGAGACAGTGTTTTGATTTTCTAATTCTGGGAAAAATTGTGTGAAGGGTTTGTTTTAGTTCTGTATATGCCAAGTCATACTTTTCTTTCCATTTTGAAGATTTGCCTCTTGTTTTTCAGTATTTTCACTGTGGACCTTTTCTATATTCTTCTTGAACTAGGATGGAGTTCATGGAGTAATTCATGGAGTCTTTTGGTTTAGTCATTTTGAAAATTTGACTATTGTTACTTTTTACCCCTTTCTTTCATTCTATACTTACCTGATCTCTCTCATATATGTACATGGACACAGTTTATTTTGTGCTATATTTTCCTGAGGTTCTATTCTATTTTAAAAGTTTACCATTTTTAAAGTATTTCATACCTGAGTACTATACTTCATCTCCCCCATCCCTCTTCTCAGGCCCCTATCCTTTGCTTTCAAATTCATGACTTCTTCCTACTTTATTTCCTTTCATTTCCCCCTCTTTGTTCTTATAGCATAATTTCCATCCATCTACTTAGATGTTCTTTTTATTCTTTCTTACACCTGCACAAAGGTAGTGTTCATCCCTTCTACAGATTTTTAAAATTAATTTCATTTCTTTTAAGTTACAAAATTTCTTATTCACGTCTTTTTCTGAAACATTTTCCTCTTTATTTTTTTCTTTCTGATATGTCTATTTGATGAAAAGTTTTTATCTTAAGTTCCTTTACATCTTTAAGTCAGGTTTCCTTTAGTTCATTAAACAAACTTATAATAGCAACTTTAAAGTCTGCAATGTCTGACACATAAGACATTTAATGGCAGATTTTGGCTTGTGTTTTAATTTCTTTTTCTTTGAGTTGGTCACACTTCATTTATATGCATGTATCACAAGTTTTTATCAAATAATTCAATTTAAAAATAATACAGTCATTTTTATGGCCATGTTCTAAATATAATCACTTTCACTGAGGAAAGCTTTAGATACTTTAACTATCTTTCTGATGAAATTCACCATATCACCATTTCATACCTGGGAATATACAGTGGCCAATTGTCTTGAAAGAGATTCACAAGTAGGGTTCTGAAATAGGATTGCGACCACTGATCCACTTATGTTAATTTCCCTAAAGCACAATTAGGATATTTAGCCATTTCTATTTATCTATGTGGTCATGTTGATTAAAATGCTTTGTCTTTTATCATTATTTTGTTTCTTAAAACTTTAATTTTACTATGAGTCAAGATGAAGCTGGACCACATTAGCAACTTCAGTTGACATGAATTTATAAGCCAATTTCATACTAAGAATATTAAAAAATTATAATCACAGATAGGTAGACAGTTTATTAGTACATAATCTTGCATAAGATATAAAGATTTTAAATGTTTTTGTGGATAATATTTTTGAAATTCTCATTATAAAAAGGAAACATAATATAGAAATATTTAATAAACATATCTACAATGTATCTATCCAGCATTAATGAAAAAGAAAGTCTTACAGTTAACAGCTTTATATTTTTTATTATTTTTTATTATGAATAAAGTCATATTTTTTACTGTGTATAACCTTGTTCAAGCTCCCTTCCCTTTCCCACCCCTTCCAGTCACTCTCTCTTCTCCACATCTCTTTATCTACTCCCCAGCAAGGGCAGGAGGTCCCAAGGTCTCAATGTAGCTTCAGCATCCACTCCTGGAAGATCCACTTTCCTCACCCCAACATCAAAACTAGGTCAGATGTTCCTCTGGAGGGAGTGGGATCCAAGGTGCCAGTACAAGGTGTTTCAGTTCCCAAGCTGTTCAGTGTTTGTGATTTGCAGCTTGGACATGCTTTGCTTTCTGCTTTTTTGTTTAGAGTCCACTAATGAGAGAGCACATCCCTTGCTTCTCTTTCTAGGTTTGTGATACCTTGCTCAGGAGGATATTCTCCAAATCCATCCACTTGCCTGAAAATTTTAGGATATCATTTTTTCTTACTGCTGAGTAGTACTCCATTGTGTAGATGTACCACAGTTGGTTAATCCATTCCTCAGTTGAGGGGCATCTGGGGCATCTGGGGCATCTGGGGCATCTGGGGCATCTTGCTATTATGAATAATGGTGCTAAACCATAGTTGAGCTAAAGACTTTGAAGTGTGAATGTGTATCTTTAGGGTATATGCCCAATAGTGGTATTGCTCTATCCATGGGGAGATTGATTCCCAGTTTTCTGAGGAACCGCCATACTACATTCTAGAGTGGCTGAACAAGCTTACACTACCACTAACAATGGAGGAGTGTTCCCCATGCTCTGTAAACTCTCCAGCATAGGCTGTCATCTCTGTTTTTAATCTTAGCCATTCTGACAGGTGTAAAGTGGTATCTCAAAGTTGTTTTGATTTGCATTTCTCTGATGGCTAAAGATGTTGAGCACTTTTTCAAGTGCCTTTCAGCCATTTGTAATTCTTCTGCTGAGAATTCCTTTTTTAGTTCTGAAACCCGTTTTTTGATTGGGTTATTCAAGATTTTGGGTTCTAGTTTCTTATGTCCTCTATATATTTTATAGATCAATCATCTATCACTTGTAGGGTTGGTGAAAATCTTTTCCCACTCTGTAGGCTGTCATTTTGTCCTATTGACTGTGTCTTTGGCTTTATAGAAGCTTTTCAGTTGCAGGAGGTCCCACTTATTGATTGTTGTTCTTAGTGTCTGTGCCACTGGTTTTATATTTAGGAAGTAGTCACCCATGCCAATTCGTTGGAGGGTATTTGTCACTTTCTTTTCTATCAAGTTCAGTGTGACTGGGTTTATGTTGAGGTCTTTGATCCACTTGGATTTGAGTTTTTTCCAGGGTGACAGGCTTGGATCTATTTGCATTTTTCTACACACTACCATTCAGATATGCCAACACCATTTGTTAAAGATACTATCTTTCTTCCATTGAATATTTTTGACCTCTTTGTCAAAGATCAGGTGTTCATAGGTTTTTGGGTTAATGCCTGGATCCTCAATTCTATTCCATTGATCCACAAGTCTGTTTTTATGCCAGTACCAGGCTGTTTTTATTACTGTAGCTTTGTAGTATAACTTGAAGTCTGTGTTGGTGATGCCTCCTGGGGTTCTTTTGTTGAACAAAATTGTTTGGGCAATTCTAGGTTTCCTGTTATTCCAAATGAAGTTGAGTATTGTTCTTTCAAGGTCTGTAAAATATTGTGTTGGGATTTTGATGGGAAGTGCATTGAATCTGTAGATTGCTTTTGGTAGAATTACCATTTTTACTATGTTGATCCTTCCTATCCAGGAACATGGGAAATCTTTCCATTTTCTGATATCCTCTTCAATTTCTTTCTTCAGTGATTTAAAATTTTTGTCAAATAGATCTGTTACTTCTTTGGTTATAGTTTCTCCAAAGTATTTAATGCTATTGCAGCTATTATAAAGGATGATGATCCCCTTATTTCTTTTTCAGTCCTTTTATCTTAGTGTATAGAAGGGCTACTGATTTCTTTGAGTTAATCTTGTATTCTGCTACATTGCTGAAGGCGTTTATCAGCTGTAGAAGTTCCCTGGTAGAATTTTGTGGATAATTATGTATACAATCATGTCATCTGCAAATAGATATAGATTCACTTCTTCTTTTCCAATTTGTATCTCCTTAATCTCCTTTCAATCTCTTATTGCTTTAGCTAAAACATCGAGAACTATTTTGAATAGATTAGAGGAGAGAACAGCTTTATATTAAGAATATTTTGAAGACATATGAGTTGTATGTTACTCATTATATAACAAGAGAAAATTTATATAATATATTTTGAAATCTGTTTTGAAAAGAAATATTTACTAAATCTATGTTTAAAATGTTAAAGATTAATGAAACATTTAATTATACCAAATATATTTTCTTAATTCCTATTAGGATATTCAAATTAATTTAAATGATAAAATAGTAAGGACTTACCACAGTATATGACTGTAATGTTTAAATTTGAATTAGCACATTCATGTCAAAAATAATTTTAGCACATAACCAAAAAAAAGTTAGAAAGACATTACATGAAAAGATTGGGACCGTATTTATGCACCTTTACCTCATTCCTAAAAGGAATCAATTGTCTCCTATGATTTCTGAAAGCACATTTATGTAGACTTCAATAATACTGGGTGGTGTTTGATTTTATTGTTACTGGCATTGCAGTACCCAGAGTAATTCACATTTCTCTTATTGCTTATGCTTCTTCAATATTTTTTGTAATTAGATTTTTAAAATTGTGAATGATATCTAATATTCTACCTGATATACTTATAAATATTGAAATGATATTTATCTTAGTTTTAATGAAGTCACACATTAAAATATTTTTATTTGATCATGTCTTTTTGTTGTGTTAGCTTGACCTAAACTCCTACCTTATTCAAAACTAATGTTGAATAGATAAATTTTTTTCATTGTCTTAAAAACATTCATATACATACATACACATTCTCATTATTCGGTGTAATTTGGATAAAAAACACAAAAATCTCGTTTTTAATTAAATATTGTCTATTTATTCTTGCTGGTGATACTGAAAGATTTGGGCTAACTCTTTGGATTATTTAAATTGAAAAAATCTGTCTAGATGAAATAATAGCATTCATAATATTTTATATCTTAAATACTGATGGTTCTTTATTTAATTAGTATCTAAAATGTCACTAATTAGCTGGGATTAAACAATCAATTAATAGATATTTGTATTATACAAATTAGAAAGGGGACAGTATTACATTGCTTCTTTCCAAAGTTTCATTTCTAGCCAATTAAGTGTAAATAAGATAGTTTGTAGAGAACAAATAAGTAGAAGAAAAAACATAACCAACCTATTTTTAACAATATATTTATTTTGCTTAGTTTATATGCACCTTTCTTTCATATGTTACCTTCATACTCTTATACCAAACTGTGTTTTTAATTACTTAATTCTAGCTATAGTAGTCCTATGTCACATATAAATGTTATGTCAGTTATAGAGAGAGTAAGAAAAATTAGACCTGGACTATAATGGCCAATAGTTTTTATATGATGTGGGAGTTTCTTTCTTCCTGTCCTTTACTCAGCCTCATCAAGCCCAAATCCTAGGAATGAGGTAACCTGAAGTATTTAGCAAATAACCTATGACCTCTAGGCTTGCAAAATGTGATTCTTGACCAATAGGGCTTTCTGTGGATGAGAATTTTTTAAAAGAAGCTGTGTGTGCTGAGAATGATGAGAACTTTAGCATGAGGAATACAGTCTACACAGACCATGGCTGGTGTAATAGAAGCAAGGAAGCAAAAGAGTTCCTAAAAGCATAGCTGAGAGATCAGACATCAGAAGGTGACTTCTGCCACCTGAACCCGCACCTTGAGAAGGCTTCTTGGCTTTGTTGCAGAGCACAGCCCACCCACTAAATGGTGACTGTTGTAATAGCAATGGAGGAACAGCCAAGTCCCTGGGCACACAGTTGAGAGGTGAGAGGTCAACAGGTGATGACTGGCATAACACTGCAACCTCACAAGAACAGCTGACCCTCTGAGCACATAGCTATATCAGAGCTTTAAGAGCCCTCAGAACAACTCACTAGGAGCCAACCAAGAACTAACCAAGAGAGAACTGGGGAAACAATGGTCAGATGGCAGTGTAAAAATACATACAACAATACAAAAGGTCAACAAGACACCACCAGAAGAAGCAAGCAGCTCTATAGCTTCAAGATCTGAACATAACAATGAAGAGGGAACAGAAGAAAAAGATCTTAAAAACAGCTTTATGAAACTAATAAAAACCTTAAAATAGGATATAAAAACTCCCTTAAAGAAATAGAAGAAAATACAGGCAGAAAATTAGAAGAGATGAACAAAGCCCTGAAAAAAAATAAAGAAAACCAAGAAAAAGAAAACAAACAGATGAAAGAAATTTGCCAAGAATTAAAAACCAAAATAGAAGCAATAAAGAAGGCACAAACCGAGACAAAACTAGAAATAGAAAACCTGAAAAAATGACCTGAAACTACAGATTGAAGCGTAACCAACAGAATCCAAGAGATGGAAGAGAGAATATTTGGGTTGGTAGACTCAATAGTGGTAATAGATACATCAGTTAAAGAAAACACTAAAACCAAAATAGCCATAACACAAAATGTCCAGGAAATTTGGGACACCATGAAAAGATAAAACCTGAGAACTTCACTACTGTGGAGAACTTGCAATGTTGCAGGTCCGGAGGCTAATTACCTTATCTTGATCTAGTTTTAGCCCTCCTTGCCCACCTCTTGGTCTGAATTAACATAATATAACTAACCATCATATTAATTTAGCAGTCCATTAGCTGCCAATAACCTGAAAGCTAGGAGTGTCATCAGATGGAATCTTAGGCCTGTAGAAGAGCCTCCCCCAGCTTGCTGCAACTACTTTACTGATGTATCCACCAACACATCTTCAGCTCTCCTTTACTGATGACTTTGTTCTGTAAAACTGAAAAACTTCATGAAACTGCTTCTATTTTGGAACATGGGAATTTGGGGTAACCTAAATCTGTGTTCCTGGACTATGGTCACTCAGAATGACTTCAGAATAAACCATGTCTTATTCCATTTAAAATGAGTGCTGTGACTTCTGTGTCAAAATTCTTAGTTGAAATGGAGTGAAGTGAGGGTCATGTAGACCCAGACTAAGGATCTGGAAAGCTAAGCAAGCTTCACTTTCACTTTGTTAGTGTAGGCAGAGAAGAGACCTCTGATTTCTCTGCTGTTCTTTGTCTGCTGCAGAATCTCTGCAGTTAGTGTAAGAGAAAGACCATGTGGTAGCAGTCTGTCCCTCCTAATACTTTGACCCTCTCAACTAGAAACTGGGAGTTACAGGCTCTAAATATATTCTTAGCTACATCTTTTTAGAGTAGAATTTTCACCATTCTAAGCTAGGGTTATGGAGGGAGTGGTTTCTTCTCCTCCTCCTCCTTTTTCTCCTTCTGGACTATTTACTTTTGCTCTTCATAGTTTCATTCCAGAAAAGAAATCATTTACTTATGGATTTAGCCTTTAAAATTCTTAAGTTTATTTTAATCTGACACTTAAAATAGTAGTTTGTTATGTTTTATGGCTAATAAAGTTTATTTAATAAATGAGTGAACCCAAAATGTCAATTATTACAATCTAGGATTAAATAAGTTTCTAAATGAGAATATGTCCCCAAAAAGTAACAATGAAAGAAACATTTTGAAACATTATTCCTGTTATGGGAAAAAAGGAACCATAAAACTGTAGCATATTTTATGGGAAGACTATTATTAGTCTTTATGACCAAGACACACTTCATGGCAATTTATCAGGTCCAAAGACCCACTGCTATAAATCATGTTTAAATTAATTTACTTTGAAAGATAATTTGTTTGAAAGCTTCACATCTAGAGCCAAACCCTTAAGGAAAAGTGGCTACTTAATGCTAACATTCCTTGAATTCTGGTTCCCTGGGCCATGTTTGAGAAAGTCTCTGGGGATTTTATTAGCATAAGTGAAAATGCTCTGTTATATTGCTGTAAGCAATTTAGGGTGATAAGTGTCTAGAGGAAAGTAGGGAGAAAGAATATTTTGTGAACAGTAATGTTAGTCTAAAAGGCAAGAGAATTCCCTTCAAATGGAGACGTGTTCTAAGGCTCAACTGGGGCTCATGACTGATGAGCTGAACTGGCCTGTAAGGTTTAATTTAGTTTAACACCTGAGAAGAATATGCTCCCAGAATTGAAAAAAAAAATCTTGAAAAGAGAGAGAATGGGAAGGGAGGGAGAGGAAGGGAAGACAAGGAGATACATGAGGAGTTATGGAGACGTTTCTTCCTAATTTCATTCATTCCTTTCTTTCTTCCTTCCTTCATTTCTTTTTCTTTCATACCTTTGTATGGAAGTAGAAAGATTGACGAAGATTCCTATGACAAATAAGTAACAAGGTCAAATCGCAGAGCTTTGTTTTCTTGAACATGTGACATTAGAAGTAAGTAAAGTTATAGATTGGACCAAATGAGGCTCCTTGAGACACAGACAAATTCTGCACCAGTTCCAGGAAGAGATGGTAAACACTAGTGCAAGAATATGTAAAACCACATAAAGAACAATATGTTAGCACCAGAATCTAGTGGTTTTACAATAGCAGCAAGATCTGTATATTTCAATATAAAAGAAGCAGAAGGAAATGACCTTAAAAATAACTTTATAAAGATGATAGAAGTCTTTGAAGTGGAAATAAAAATACTTCCTTAAAGAAATAAAGGAAAAGACAAACAAAAAATTGGAAGAAATTAATAAATCCCTTAAAGAAAACCTCTCCCCCCAATAAAAAAACTTACAACAACAAAAAAGAGTAATTAATCAGGTAAAGGATAAAGGTCAACACTTAAAAATTCAAATAGAAGCAATAAAGGAGACACAAACTGAAGGAATGTTTGAAACGCAGTCTGAATAAACAATCAGAAAATATAGATGCAAGCAAAACCAACAGAATGCAAGAGATGGGAGAGAGAATCTCTGGTGTGGAAGATTTGATAGTAGAAATAGATACTACAGTCAAAGAAAACACTAAAGCCAAAAATCCTTAACACAAAATTTTCAGGAAATCTGGGATATCATTAAAAAAAAATACCTTCTTTTAGCACCTCATGGAACCTTCTCTAAAACTGACCACATACTTGGCCATAAGGCAAATATAAATAGATTCAAAAACATGGGAATAACCCCTTGTACCCTATCAGGCTACCATGGACTAAAGTTAGAGTTCAACAACAGCAAAAACCACAGAAAGCCAACAAAGTCTGGAAACTGAACATCTTTCAATTGAACCACCTCTGAGTTTAGGAGGAGGTAAAGAAATGTTAAAGGTTTCGGACCCCATTCAGACCAGAGGTTCATACCTGCCTGAGGTCGCTCTCCCCAACCCCCAAACAAAGACTCAGACACTTATATTAATGTTTGGCCTATGTCTCAAGCACATTGCTAGTTATCTCTTTTATCTTAATTCAATCCATTTTCATTAATCTGTTCTGCCAAGTGGTCCATGGTGGCTCACCTGGGTCCTTACACCTTGGTCCTTACATGTTTCTTCCTTGGTGGCTCGATGGAGTCTGCCTAAACTCTGCCCCCCTTTACCTGTCTCTAGTTTCCTGACTACTGCTACATTGCTCGCCACAGGCCAAAACAAATAGATCCTTTATTTACAGCATCCAGACGAACAGTCCCACCACAAAGAAAGAAATTAAAGACTTCCCGTAATTTAATAAAAATGAATCCACAGCATACTCAAATTTATAGGACACAATGAAAGCAGTGCTAAGAGGAAAGTTCATAGAGCTAAGTGTCTATATAAAAATTTTGGAGAAATCTCACATAAGAAACTTAACAGCACAACTGAAAGCTCTAGAACAAAAAGAAGCAAATTTATTCAGGGTCAGGGCTGAAATCAATAAAATTGAAACAAAGAAAACAATAAAAATAATCAATCAATCAAAAAGTTGGTTCTTTGAGAAAGTTAACAAGATAGGCAAACCCCTCTCCAAACTAACCAAAAGGCAGAGAAAGAATATTCAAATTTACAAAATTTGAAATGGAAAGGGGGACATAACAACTGACACCCAGGAGATCCAGAGAATTATTAGGTCAAAATTCAAAACCTGTACTTCACAAAAATTGGAATATCTAAAAATCAATAGGTACCCCTTACTAAATTTAAATCAAGACCAGATAAATGACTTTAATAAACTCATAACCCCTAAGGAAATAGAAGTAGTTAGTAAAAGTCTCCCAATAGACAAAGACCCAGGGCCAGAAATTTAAGCACAGAATTCTACCAGAATTTCAAAGAATAACTAATACCAGTGATTCTCAATTTTTTCCATACAATAGAAACTGAAGGAACATTGCCTATGAGGCTAGAGTCACCCTAATACCCAAACCACACAAAGGCTCAAGAAAGAATATTATAGACCAATCTTCCTCATGAGCATTGATGCAAAAATACTCCAGTCTAGGTGAAGAAACGGAGGAGAGAGATTATATGAGCAAAGTGGTCAAGATCATGATTGGGAAACCCACAGAGACAGCTGACCTGAACTATTGGGAGCTCACTGACTCTGGACTGACAGCTAGGAAACCTGGATAAGACTACAATAAGCCCTTTGAATGTGGATGACAGTCAAATGGCATGGGCAGTTTGTGGGACATCTGGCAGTGGGACAGATTTTATTCCTAGTGCTTACATTGGCTTCTTGGTACCCATTTCCTACAGAGAAACACCTTGATCAGCAGAGATTCTAGGGGGAGTGACTTACTCCCACCTCAACTGGATATATCAGACTGCATTGACTCACCCTGGGAGTCCTTACTCTCTCTGAGGAGTGGATATAGACTGTGTGGATATAGGAGGGGACTAGGGGATGACTGGGAAGAGAAGAAGGAAGGGGAAGTGTTAGGTATGTTAAAAACCTTTTAAATAAAAAAAAGTAAAAAATTAAATTAAAAAAAGAAGTAAAGTTAGAAAACAGGAAAAGAAATTAATTCTAGAGGACCACATAGACTTGGGAGGAATAGTTTTAATATAGTGATTCATTATAGCTACCTAGTGTTGCAGCCTATGAATCAGTGTCTTAGGAAAGGGTATAATTTTCCAAAGAGAATACTAATTGATGCTAATCGGTGAGCATAAAGAGCAGGGTAGAAAAAAAGCTTCAAAGAGAAGAACAGAGAATTAATCTCAGCAATGTTAAGAGAAAACTTTAGTGGTTAAAAAAATAATCCAGCTGAGTTACCCCAAAACTACTCTGTCAAATAAGGGTCCTGGAGAACTGTTCTTTTTTTATAGTAGCTGGGAGAGTGTCCCAACACACAACTCCTACTCTTACAGATTCCACTTCTTTATGCTGTATATTTCAAGTATAATGCATATTAATTTATAGCTTTCAAATGGTATTATTTGTTTTGAAATATGCCATAAATATAAATACAAAAGGATAGAGAGGTAGGTTAGTAAATAGATAGATGATAGATAGATAGATACATACACACATACATATATAGATACAAAGATAGATTGACAATTTACAGTGATAGAAACTGAATCAAGAAGTTGTAGGGCCAACTACATCTTTACCCATGAATTTTTAAATGTGTTTTTAAAAATATTCCTTCAATTCATTCATTTACAAGAACTCTGTAGCTCATGTCTATTAATACCTAAATGAAGACCCCATGGGTAATGATAATAACTTTTTCTTGTCTCCTAGAGAAGGTTATCTTGTCTTTTGGTCTTTAATAAAAACTGATTTTCTTTGGTGACAGAAGTAAAACTAAATGAGACATGAGTATGAGAATTCTCCCTACATTGGACTGAAAAATTTAAAATCAGCCATAAGTGTTTTGGAACTACTTATTTTCTAAATCAAGTAGCAATGTTTTCCAGATGGAGATAGAGTGATGTGGCAGAAGGAAGCATTTCTAAGACTCAAGGATTATATATTACAAATGTTTTTGGTTGAAGTATCTAGTACAATTCATAATTGTATTATTCTGTGCTATGTTATTTAAAATGCTCAAAAACCAAAAACATCACTTAAAAAAAAGGAAGAGAGGAGGTAGGCAAGTGGTGGTAAATGCCTTTAATCTCAGCACTTTGGAAGCAGAGGCAGGCAGATCTCTGTGTCTGAGGCCATTTGAGGCCAGCCTCATCTACAGAGTGGGTTCCAGAACAGTTAGTTAGTGCTACACAGAGAAACCACGGAGAGGGGAGGGAGAGAGAGAGAGAGAGAGAGAGAGAGAGAGAGAGAGAGAGAGAGAGAGAGAGAGA